>JBCEWB010314149.1:0-22036 GCA_039654565.1 Peronia peronii | reverse complement strand
CCCCCCCCCCCCCCCCCCCCCCATCACACCAAGGCCAACAATCAAGCAATTGATCAATGATCAAGCATCCTGGCAGGGTCCACAGTACAAATATATACATAAATGTACTGTGCATGTACGTACATCTATTACGAAGTTTGTAGGTTACGCTATAACAGAGTGCTGCCGATGTGTTATGATGCTGGTTCTTGCACTGTGACAGGATAGGCCCAATTCTACATCGTGCTAGTTTTTTTTCGCTTGCAGTTGATTTGCTTTCACAGACACCCTCACAGACTATGTCATGGCTTCCTTAAGGGGGGGGGGGGGGGGGGGGGAGTTCCTGGAGGTGATTTTTTTTTTATTATTAAAGATAGACTATTCTAACCTTTTCCATTGAATTCAATATGCTCAAATTAGTGGAAAACAGTGAAAAAAAAATCGACTTTTTTATATGGTTGCCATGGCAACGTCGCCATACTGGATTTTGGTGTCTCTAAATTGACTGATTTTAAAATCTATCTCTTCCTTCAAATTTCACCAGGAACTGATAAAACTTGGTGAATTAATTGTTTGATATAATATCTAAAAAGTTACATATTTTCAGCCCTCTCTATGAAATAGAAAATGTTCTAGAAATTTTCTAAAATGCCATGTAACAAAAAATCAAATTTTGCCATTTTTTCATACTAAAAATCCATTTTTCTCTAAAACTTGCCAACCAAATGGGCTGCGCAAATGTACATTTTTTAGTCTTGTTATGTATAACAAAATCGATTTCGAAACAAAAAAAGTAGATAGCAAAAAACTGTCAAAAAACGGATTTTGAGAAAAACGCATTTGAAGTTTTTTTTCATCGAAACATGGACATGGAGAATTTTTTGTTCGGCTTTCAGCCTCGGAACAGCACTTTTTTACAGAATAGCCCTCTCTCCATAACTTCTGTGTCTCTTGTTGCCATTTTTTGGCCTTCTGGGAATATCTTTTCTCGAATTTTGCTCTCTATCCCCATCATTATAAGGGCTCCCATAGGGTCACTTCCGGGTTCTTGAGGGCCTATATGTGCCCCCCATATCTTTTTTTGTCCAAACCAAGAGTGTCTTGACCTTTACTATGGCATACAGTCCGCAACTGAGCTCTGAAGCACCAGAAAGGAAGGAAAATTTCACTATTTGTAGGATGTGAAAATTCATTTTAGAACGCCAACACTGATAATCTGCATGATCAGCAGTTTTTTTCGCCTCATAGTGGTCATCCAGTGTCCATCCCTGACACTAGGGTTCATGATATTGCTAGAAGAGTCATAATCAAGTGTCTTATGCACTTTTTGCCTATTTATAATCATATACGGTGATCTACGGCTGCATGTAGTAGCCAGATGGAGCCAAATCCTGAATGACCATTGGTCAAACATGTTAGAATGGACATATCCACTTTATGATATCATTTTTATACGCAGAAAAGGCAGAGCTTTTAAGAGAAAACAAAAACCCAAAATTGCATATTTTGAGCAAAATCCAACCTTAACTGTTTCTAGAGTTAAAACTTTATTAATAACCCTTTTCAGGGATAAAGCTTACTCCACAGCTCTTTTTAGGACAAAAGCATTAACGCTATTAACAGTCTGTTTAGGGCTAATACCTACTCATCAACAGTTTTTTTCAGGGCTAGAACTAATACCATTCTACCTTTACTTTTCTTTACATTACTTTTACTTTTGAGGCAGCCCTATTAGGGCCAGCAATCCAATTAAACGAGAGGGCTTGATAAAGGCGAAATCCGGAAGCCATAGCGTGATTTCTTTACAAACGGAAATAATTCTGTAAATAAAATAAAGTCTCATTAGTCATGCGAGAACTGCCCCCCTTGTTAAAGCTGGAAGTTGAACTCTCTTTTCTCGAACTCATTAGGATGGTCTCAGTAAACTCGAATCAAGCGGACTCGACTATAGTATAGACTGAGGCACTGATGTGATATATTTCCAATAAATTTAACAATGTGTGTACAACATGGCTGACTTTAAAAAAAAATAATTTTTTTTACTAAACCTGTACATTTTTGTCTTTCATTTCATTACAGTAAGAATCAATAGCCAGAATAGCCCAAGTAAGTTGAATTGCTACTCAATCCTGGGAAAATTTTATCTGATAACAAGTCATCCGTTTCATGCTGAAGGTGTGATCACGAATAAGTGACACTGTCATGTGATGCAAGAATAGTTTCTCAAATTCCCCTGTGTTGGGAGAAGCAGAAAGTCTAGTCTTTGTGCTATTGTGATTACTGCTAATCGATCTCTTGAAATTTACAACTCTGAATAGTTACTTTGTTGTTACAATTTAGAGGAAATCAGTGCGAACATGACTTGATAAAATATACAGATATAGTCAGTATTCTACTTTAAAAAACATGATAAAGCTGTAAATCCAATTACCCATCCATTTTGCACCACAACAGTGTTCCCCGAAACATGACTTCTACTTCTAAATCTACCATTCTTTCAACAAAGAATGATGCGCTACCGATCGATACATGACGTCATCTCACCCCATTGTACATGCGAAGGACAAGGACCAACTAGTGACCAGACACACAGGCCTAGTATTACTATAACCGACCCACAAAAGCAAACTCTGCCTCGGGAGACTGACCACTGACCATCGGTTTCAAAACAACCATGAATGAACAGTATGACCGAACAATGGGTAGGCCAAATAACAGCTCCGTGGGCCGATCACACCTGACACTAGTGAGAGCAAGATGGTTGTTTTCGGTACACATGAAATAAATGCACTCCCTGTTTCTCAACCCATTGTTGCTGTCTTCGACCAGATCTAGCTCGAGGCTAGAGAAACACACCAGTGACTGTGAAACGGTGCGATCGTACCAACCAACAAGCTAGATCTACATTGTAGTGTGTAGACTAGATCTACACTTTGCATTCTATAGCTCTAGATCTAATTCAGATCCCTTTAAATTTAAATATCAGGACACAAACCGTTGATGGGAAACTCACTATAGAGATGAAAATAAAATTGTTGACCAGTAACACAAACTAAAAGATCTAGATCTAGTTAAACTTTAGAGCATGCCTAAAGTTTAGTATTTTAACATCAAGGGAAGTAATCATGTAATAGTTATAGTTATTTTTGTTGACCATAGTGTAATTCGAACTTGATTAATTCGAAGTCAATTCTTTTTCCCTTCCACTTCGAATTATGAGGATTCTACTGTATCTATTCAACATAAGTTTCGAGAAATTTGCCTAAGAATGATTATGGTCAGTGCTACATCTAACCAACCCACAGAGATAGCCGTCTACAGATGGTGGAAAAGCAATTCTTAAAATGTAACATAACCTGACCACTGACCAATCCCTTGCAGTCCATACATATATCAAAGAACTGATCATGACAAATTCTTGCCTGACTGCTCCAATGTGCTCACATGTTTCTTCATACAGGTGACAGGTCATGGCTCACAATTCTCTTCTGAGTTTGAGTTAAATTGCACGACATAATAATTTCAAACAGAACTATATATACATGGACATAAAATAGCTTTCAGTGCAAGTTCGGTTCTGATGCATAAAGAAAACTTACATAAATTCTATCAATCCACCCACAAAAACAAATAAATGTTTTGAAAATCAACTCAACTGTGACAAAGGTGTTGAATTATAACTATTCACTCCTGGTCGTGAAACTATTAAAGCTGACAATGACATTAATCAAACACTGTTGATCTACTTATAATATTTATTAACTCTGCTGAGTTTCAACGAGATCTAGGTCTAGATAAAATTAACAGTGTCTACATGGACCTGGTTCCATTTCAGAAATGCCCCATGGTAAGCACCCAGTAACAGTCGACTATCTTTCAACATTATACCATGGATGTGGGTGTCACATTTTCATCATATTCCGAATCCCAAACAAAGTTTAAAGAATTCTGAAAAAAAGAAAACGCTTGAGATTTGTCAGGGTTAGGATTTAGTGTTATGGTTAGGGTCCTCAAGGGATCAGTTTTTGCCACCTGGTGTGTTTTCTTGCTAATCGTGTAATTTAAGTAAATTTTCAAATAACAGACAAGGCCCTGAAACATGGCCATCTGAGTTAGAGCTATTTTATGCTTAGATCTATGGCAAAATCTGGTCCCAACCAAAAACCAGCAACTCATTTGTCCCAGGATCTAACCTGTTCACTCAGAGGCTAAGTAGGCCAACACAACGATCATTCAGACAGCAAAACATCGTATTAGGATATTATCTATGATGCATCCTCCCAAAGTAACTTAAATGTCTTCTTATTCCTATTTTTGTTGATATTTGGTCTGTTTTCTCTCATTGAGCTTAACACCTGCAGTAAAAACTGGTCCCACTGGGATACTAAGTAAATCCATAATACAAAATAGACCTGTGTCAGGATAGCAAAGTAACACCAAGCAAACCTGTGTCTGAATAGCAAACAGCCTAAAAGTATAACAATGAAAAATCGGCATCAGCTCCATTTTCAAGTGTCTGAATTCTAGTCCTAGGCAATCTAAATCTAGATTTACTTCATAATAATAAAGATTTTGAAGTTGCTATACGAACCTGGGTCCGGATACATTTTTTTTTTTTTTTTGTTAGATCTGGATATATTTTTTAAAAACACCTATATGGTAAGCGGAGTTGACTATCTCTCAATATGGCCATGGAATGTGGGTGCCATTTCATCATATTTCAAATTCGAGACAAAGTTTACAGAATTTTTTGAAAAAGAAAATGCTTTTTGTTCGGATTGGGATTTTCGCCGCCTGGTCTATTTCCGTGTTTACATCTCTTTTTTTATTTGTAATTGGATATGTGACTTCCTTTGTTTTATTTTCCAAGACATATTACTCATAGACTGCTGTACTTTGCAGGCTGTTCAGAGTTTTACAATAAAGTTCAATTTTTAAGCATTTTCAAATTCCTCAAGAGTCCTCTCTGTGTAAATTCAAGGCCCAGAAACATGACTATCCGAGTGAAATCCAGTCCCAACCAGCGACCAGCCTCTCAACCCATTCATTTCATGTAGAGGCTAAGTAGGTCAACATAGCTGCTCATTCGGACTGCAAAACATCATGTTACGATCTATCAATGATACATTCTCTCAAACTTTGCCAAAGTAACTGAAAATTCCACTTTAATTCCTATTGATATTTCCATTGGTCTGTTTTCTCACTGTGATTAAGTATTAAGGTGGTGAAAACTGGTCCCACTAAGTTGACTAAGATAGATCTATTTAGTAAACCTGTAATACTACAAAGATCCGTGTCTGGATAGCAAAGAAACACTAAGCAGACCTGTGTCCCAATACCAACAGCCTAAAGACGGATTTAGATGTAGAATCTAGATCTAATCTAGATTTACTGGCTACTGCCAGACTGGAGTGGAGATCATAAATTCTCAGGTCTGCATTAGATCCTCATCCAGGCTAGTTTAGAACTCGATCAAATGTCTAAAATCAATGGTTACCTCAACATATCTTGCCTCTGCAATTTCCAAACAAGACTTTATATTTTTAATAACATATCCTGTTTGATGAATTATTTTCCTGGTAAGACGTAATGTCTTACCAACGGATGTTGGCGTTAAACTTGACGAAGGAAGTTGCTCTTGTCTATCAAAAGCACTAAAGGTATAATGTGCCAAGTTGGCTGAAATGAATCAATTTTTTAATTAAAAACTAATTTCTTTAATTATTATGAAACCCTGGCGAAAAAAAAGTTATTGAAAATTATACAATTAATTTCATGAAAACATCTTATAGCTGATGATGTTGGTAGTTCTTCTGAGAATAGGCTTTGGATCTAAGTCTGAGCCACAAACAAACAAAATGACTCTTGAAAAAAAAAAGGAGTTTGGTCTTCAAAATTACCGAAATATTTACTCAACTTTAGAAATATCAGGGAAAATATCGAATTGAAACAAATTCTCAGTGAAATCCTGAAATAAGTACAGTGCTCTGTTACACTATAATTCTGTTTTCTGAATCTTTCTTTCATCAATGTCACAGAATGGCTTCTATTCAATACATATCCATTATGTCCCCATTCCTTGTACTGTGAATCTATGCTGTCGGCATGCCATATTACATGTATATGATATAGATCTATAATATAATCTATTTTTATGCAGTTCCTCAGAGATAAACATGTTTAAGTTTATGTTTAAAAAATTCAAACAATACTACAGTTTTACACATATTGGACATTTTTGTGAAGTTTGCTCTCAATATGGTAGTCCCGAAATTGCAATGATAAAGTCTATTAAAAATAGATAAATTGTATAAGTAGAAGCCATGATATTATAATCAGATTTTTTCTTGCTTTTGGCTTTCTTTTAGTTTCTTTTTTTTTTCTCATGATCACTTTATCATTAATGACATCATGATTTTTTTCATTTGTAATTTTTAAAGGCCTTAAGCAGATGTGTATGTTTATTGATTTGGTTTATATCAGTAAATGATTGTAATTTAAACCATACTTTCACTGGTCTTATTGATCTTGCTCTGTTCTCTGGATCGGTCAGAAATCTTAGTTCTGTTGCAACATTTCGATAGTTCTAATTCACACCACTATGGCACCTTTTATCTACAAATGTATTCATTACTTTTTGTGCATGTTTCAAGTTGCACTGGTGTTAACATCTGTGGGAAATCTGCAAGTGTTTATTTCCAAACAAACCTTAACCGTCTGGGATGAAGGTAACCGGTTTACGCTTTTGTTTGGTTTCATTCGTTCATCATCATACATAGACTAGATTAAGTCTAGATCTAGATCTCTAGATTCCGATCTAGATGGGCCCAATAATCGTAATAATGATAAAGGATTTAAACCACGAACAACTTTAAAATTAAACAGATTTAGATCTAGAATATTTGGCTGCCCCTATTTGCAGTACTACTGTGGCTTCCCCTCGCCTATTTGCGGTAGTACTTACTGCAAATAGGAAATACGCGGCGGAGCTCCTATTTGCAGTACCGCGTATTTCCTATTTGCAGTACTGTTGATTTACACATGAAGCAGACGATTTGCACAGTATTTTTTATCATTTTTTGAAAATTAAAATTAATTTATTTATCCTTGGATCAATATTTATTGCAGTCATGTGACAATTATTATGTTTTCACATTCTTTAATCACAATAAGATTTAGAATCTGATCATAAAGTCCATAGGACTAAGGCCTAACTCATATCTAGATCCCTCAATTCCACATCTCCTTCAACTAGATCTAGATATCTACATCCTCAAAGCAGAAAAATAGAAAGATTCCGTCTGAAAGACAAAAACACACATGATACAAGAAATAGAAAAGAAATTTTTTTAAAAAATACTATGGAATGGAGATCGGCCTTCCGTTCTCGGCTGATAACACATCTTTGGTCTCTAGATCTATTTACATTCTAGATCTAGAATCTAGATTAGATCTAGCAGGCTAAAAACATCTCCTTGAACTACCCCCTAAAAACGCACAGAAATGTGACAAAAATAATGTCAAAAACACAATTACAAATCCATAATATTATATAAAAATGTGAAAAAAAAAAAAAAAAGCTAGGGAACTTCTGAGACTCGAATCTCGTACTGTCGAGTGGTCACAAGATCGCCACAACGGTCACTTGACCATTCGGCCACGGAGAACAGTGGTCAGCAGTGAAAATTTAATTGTTATATTACCAAAGGCACTAATGGTAAAGCTTGTCAGTGACCTTACTTTTTTGGTGTTTTTTTTTTTTTTTTCCCCCGCATCTATGATCCACATTTTAGTCCAATGTGCATCAATACTGACGTATTATGAAGTTCTATGAGGTAACATGTCAGAATGCTCTCGGAAAAGGGTACAACAGTCAGTGCGAAAAACAAAATTATGGATTTTGGCCCCAAACGGGGATTAAAGTCACTCCCTTTAAAAATTATTTATTGTTATTATCATTTTTAAAAAAATCGATTGAATAAAATAATTTCTGGGATTATAAATCTAACATTTTTATCTAGTAAAAGTTACAGAAAATGCAGTAGTACTGCAAATAAGGAGTGACTTCCCCTTGCTTAGTACTGCAAATAGGAGCTCCGCAGCAGATTTCCTATTTGCAGTACTACTGCAAATAGGCACTCCGATAATATTATTTAATAACAGGGAATTATCCTGCAGTGAATATATATAATGGTATTTAGAGCCTGACTAAAATGTCCATTTGACAAGAGTCCAGTCTAGTGGAAGTCAGTGATCCTACTATCTGTCACTAATAACCTTAATTTAAATCTAGATCTATTAACAGAGATGCCAGTTTTCCATAAAATTATGGGATTCTGTAAAACAAAAAAAAGTCCATAAAGTCTCACTAAAATACCTGGTCATCGTTTACGGAACAGAACTGCCCGAACAGACAACAGAATGTGAGTTAATTATTTTACAGAAGAACGGAAACTCTTTTGTCAGACTCAAGGACCCATATAATGATAGAACTACTTATGCGCATTCAAACAGTAAATCCATTTGGCGTGCCTGCTTTAGGTCTAGCCGACTTACGCTTACCGGAGAGACCCTTCAGTTCGATTTGACGCATGCAAGCATTTACAGCAAAACCTCACTGGCATGATCATGGCATAACACAATCTCACGTTGAACACAACCTTCTCACAAAGTCTGGTTTCAACCCTTCTTTGAACATACTAATTTATTTTCAATAACATTCTCGCATTTGCGTAATCAACCTGCATAGCTCGTTCGGTTCATTTGGACAGTAATTGTTGTCTGTCGTCTGTGCTAGCCACATGCTATGAAAACACTGAAAAGCCTGCTTTCTCGCTACCTGTGCATTGTTGCTGCCAGCAGGCCTAGAGTAACTTAGTAATACTTAGCCTGCTAATGTTGGCCCGCCCTTCTCACCCCCTTTCTCACCCCAGCACATACGTATGGTATGTGTCACGATATTACATCAACATAGACCTCGCTTGAGCCCATCTCTTCTTTCCCTGTTTTCAACTTCAACTTGTGACTGTGGTGCGCAGCGTCCGGCACTTCTTGAATCACCACGCGTTGTGCATTATCAAATGTCAAATTTCATTGCGCACCAGGGCTCACCCAGTTTTAAAAACGTTTCAAATTAAATTGTAATGCAAGGAGAGAAAAAAAAAAACAAGCTCTTAATTTAAAGTATATTTAGTCAAATACATTTACCCTTTTAAAAAGAACATGTGCTATATAATAAATGTATATTCTGTTTTATTTCAAACCTTTTCCTTCTAAGCTTTTTTTTTTCATGTTTCCGAAAATCAAAATGGATTTTGTACAAGAAGAATGATCGATCCTGACAACATGCTCATCTAGTGACACTTTAATTGAGCAGAATCAGCAAAACTCACGTATTCATTGAATCACATTTGACTACTTTTCCACAGAGAGCACAGTAATAGGACGTTTTCTGTGGAATTTGATGTTACTGTTGATTTTCATACTTCAGCACAGCATCATGGCTACAGAATGGTTCAAGGCAGAGCTATCCTCTTGGTTGAAGATCACAGTGTCAGAACGTTTTTTGTATGCAGCAATTTCCAGTTTGACACTTATGGTAAATCATAATTGTTAGTTGTCTTTTTAAGTTCATAATTTGTATTGCTCTATAATAATCTGTTATTTGAAACCAGAGTGATTTCTCTGTAGATAAAATAGAATACTTAAAAAAATCTTTTGAATTTAAATTCAAATTGATCTAACTTTATCTAATTTCTCTTGTTAACATTTGAAGTTGCGCACAAATTTTAATCATGATTCTGTGTGTTTTGTTTACACAACCATAACTTATGAAGACTCACTTTGTTGAGTTAGCTGTAAGCCAAAAAACTATACAGAGAACAAAATTTTCCATTTCCTGCAGCGAAAATGAATATACATTGGAAAATGCCTTGTAAAAAGTTCTAACTTTAAAATTTAATAACCAAATAACTCACTGATCACCGCCATAACCTGCATGTTTTCTGAGGGTTTTTTTTTTTCCCTCAGAAGTTTGATGTTTCTTTTTGTTAGGACTTTTAAAAAAATTGCTGTGTTTTTTTTTTTTTAGTTTGTTATCCTCCAATGGCAGTCTATTCCTGAAACATTCCTATGGTTCATTGATACTCAGAGGCATTCACTACTGTGGACATTCTTCCTGCTCTTGCACATTGTGTGCTGGTTTGTAATTGGTCTCGAGCTGTTACTGATGGATATTGGAGAGCTGCTCGGAGTGAACCAGGTAAAAATTTATGTTTAGATATGATGCACATCAGTGTTTGAAACTAGAAGAATATGTCTTATTAAGTGTATTATACAGTGGAACCCTGATAACACACCCACCCTTGGAACCAAACTTGAAAGATTGTGTTATCAGGATAAGTGTGTTATCAGGATCAACCATTTGTCTTGTCCAAACCTATGCTGATTTTCGGAAACATGAAAAACAGTCCTAAGAACACATTTGAAATCAGAGCCTAGATCTACATTTATTATAAATGAACTTATTGAAAGGGTAAATGTATTAAGTATGCTTTAAGAGCTTGTTTTTTGGGGTTTTTTTTTCCTTCCATTAGCATTTAAAGTTTGAAAAGTTTTTAAAACTTGATAAGTGAGTTATAGTGCACAGCGAAATAGGACAGGTGATAGTGCACGATGCACAGTGATTCCACTGGTCAGTGGTGTGTTGTAGTGTAGTGTAGACCTACGACGCTGCATGCCACAGTCATAGTTGAAGTTGAAGACAGGGGAACGAGAGGTGGGCTCAAGCGATACATAGGTTACCATAATATTATGACACTGACCATACGTGACGTGTGTGTGAAAGGGGGTGAGAAGGGTGAACCAACATTAGGCTTAGTATTACTATTAGTAGGTCTACTAGCAGCAACAATGCAAAGGTTAGCAGGAAAGCAGGCTTTTCATTGTTCTCATAGCATGTGACTAGCGCGGACGCCTTACAACAGTTACTGTCCAGATGAACTGAACATGCTATCCGGGTTGAACACGCAAACCCAAGCATATTATTGAAAATAAATTATTATGTTTAGAGAAGGGTTGAAACCGGACTTTGTGAGAAGGTTGTGTTAAACGGGATATTGTGTTAAGTCATGATCATGCCAGTGAGGTTCCACTATCTATTTTAATTGAAAAATGGCTGAGTAACTCAGCTGAGTAGTATACACCAAACAGTCATGCTATAGTCCTTGGCTATGGACCAGACTGGAACTTCTGAAAATTGTTAACCTGCAATACATATTCATCAGAAATTTTTGTTGATGTCTTTGTGAGCCCTTCTCTTTTTGCTAAAACTATCAAGTGTTATGAAAGACCATGACAAAGATTTACATGTAATTGAAAACTATCAAAATTCTTTGGTTACCCAGAAATTTGTATAGGGATTGTGACTGGATTTTTCTTCATCTAATCTATGGACAGAAATTGTCTTCTGATTGATCAAATGATATGATAATTGCAATTGATTAGGGGAGAAAAAGAAAGATTAGGGAAATTTGATATTGTTATTATTTAACTTAACACTTCCACTGTAGTGTTCTCTTTATTTGTCTCATCTTTTTTGTTACAACTCTTTTTTTTTTAGTGAAAACTTGTGACCTTCATATTGACTTTGTTTGTTTCAGTTGTTGATCTTTGTTAAAAAATTAGTGTCCTTTATATGGCATGCCCAGAACCATACACCCATTCGCTTGCTACCATTTTGTACTTATCAGAGGGCAAAATTACTGCAGCCCAACTTAAGAATATATATGTAATCTCATATTATTCTACAAAATCCATTGGTTCTGATCCTGACTATCAAAGGGTTAACAGTTAACTGTATCCAGATACAGTTTTTAGAACATTATATCTCATATTATATTGTTTATCAATATGGTCAAAATCAGGTCTGAAGGGAGGTTGAAAGACGTATACAGAGCATAACATTATATATGTGTACTTTTAAAAATTTCAGTGGAACTCTAATAAATCGAAGGGACCAGGATTTTTATTCTTAATATCAGAATTTCTCAATATCCAACATAAAACAATGGGGATGACCCATACATTGATGATTGACTCATTGTTACTATCAATTATTTCCCCTTACAAAGCTTGCGCATGTTTTTGCACAGAAAAATGTCTAACAATAACAATTTTTTTTTAAACAAAGAAATATCAAAACTGGTAGGCTTCTGCGCTGAAAGCTAGAGAAATGTGCTGCATTGTGTAGATTGAGCAATAAATGCGGTTCAATTGATGGCCACTCCAAGACCGTTGTCTGCACATGTTAGATCTATGATATCGCAGAACATTCCTTAACACAGTAAAGATTACTCCTTGTCTCCCCCACCCGGCACGCCCTGCCCAGACTGCATTACTTTCACCTGCGTGGACATAGAAACGCCGTCTCCACCCCAAGTTGTTTTACCTGGGCCTGGGCTATTGCATAAGTGTCATGCAAATGTTGTCTCGCCTTTAATCATTAGTGCGTAATCAGAACCAGCGGGCATTGTTAGATGTGGATGAACAAACATAAAGCTGGTCGCGCACTCAGTTTAACGATCTTCGGCATGCCGCCACGTGGCACTCGTTACTTCTGGGAAAATTATTTCTTTATAGGCGAGATTGGGAGGATTGGCATTTCGCAGATTTGGAGATTTTATGACAAGAAAGGATAAAGAAATAAAATGGGACCGCATATTCTTTTCTTTATTACCAAAATTTCGCAACATCTGATTTTGGTAATATCAGAATTCCACTGTGTTGTATTTTATTATTGTTCTTTTATTCTACAGTGGAACCTTGTTTGCACAATCATGACTTAATACGATCTCCCGTTTAATATACCCTCTTCACTAAGTCTGGTTTCAACTATTCTTTAAACATGCTATAATAATTTATTTTTGATGACCCGCTTGGATTTGCATGTTCAACCGGTATAGCATAATCAGTTCAGTTAGACAGTTGTCAGTCCTACCATGCTACTGCTAGCCAGGTGCTATCAAAACAGTGGGAAGTCCATTTTCTTGCGCCGAGCCAGCAGCCTCTGCACTGTTGCTGCCACTACGAAACAAAGCCTAGTATTGATCCAGCCTTCTCGCCCTCCCCCCTTCTTACCCAACAGCGCACATGAAATGTGGTCAGTACATCTCATAATGTTACGTTACCTTGCTTGGGCCCACCTCTTGATCCCTCGTCTTCAGTTAATGTGACAGGCGGCGTCATAGGCCTATATAATACACTACAACGCACTACTGACCAGTAGATCTACTTTTATCACTATGTATTGTACGTTATAGAAGACAATGCTGGATTTTTTAAAAAAAACATTAAATAGTAGAAATTGGATGGAAACAGTAGAACCCTTTGAATATGTATGCACTTTAATCAGTACAGTTAATGAAATGTATGCTCTGTTTTATTCCAAATGTATTCATAAGCCGAGTTCATGTTTCGGAAAATCAGCATGGGTTGAACCATTCGTACGAGAAAAATGATCGATTCCTGATAACCTACTCACCCTGATAACACAACCTTTTGAGTTTGGTCCCAAGGGTGAACGTATTGTTAGGGTTCCACTGTATTTTTTTTTTATGGGTTGACCTGTTACTATATTTAAGGAAAATATAAGCATCTAATGCTGAGTTTTTGATGGACAAACTCCAATTTTATATATTTTTAACAGGTGTATAGGTATCACAATAATCGGCCACCACCCTTATTGAAGAAGCCGAGAAAGCTGAGAGAGATTTATTCTCGCATGCGGCATCCAGGAGCTGTTTTCCTGACAGCTATGCTGTGGCTCCATCCACTGATGACTCTGGATCGCCTCCTCTTGGCTAGTGTGCTGACATCCTACATGATTGGCCGACACAGTTTGGAACAATCCCATTATGAATTTGCAGAAAAATATTTCACTGTTCGATATTCCAAGGAGAAATCTGGTTCATCAATGAAATATGAATATGTTAGAGAAAAGTAAGCGGATAAATGAACTTCAGTTTTTTAGCTAGTATCGTGGAATAGTTTATCACACCCCAGTCTTCCCAACCTGTGATGAATGGAAATGAAGTCAGAGATGGAACGAATTTCAAATTTACTACCTGTACATTATAAACCTATTTCTGAAAGGAGTCTAACTGGATCATCTCTTTCTAAAGTTTTGTAGAGTCTGTTTATTCCAGATGACTTTAATAATTTATTTTGCCCCAGGAGTTGCATGTTACTGTGTACTTTTTATCTGTACATGGGGAAGTTCTTTATATGTGTACCACAAACAGTCATATTTATTTTTTTTTTTAATGAAATCAAACTGCTCTGTAAGATTTAAAAGGACTGTGGACACAGTCTTAGTAACCTCAGGTTGAAAACCACTTTTGAATTATTTTTATAAGATCATTGTCTATGTAATGACTGGAGGTGAAAAAAAATGTGTTCTACAAGATAGGGCTTCAGGTACTTTGTGTATATTTTATATTCTGACTACCATAATTTGCTTCTTTGAGATGTGACTCACTGACTAACATTGTATGCACTATTTCATCGATTGTTGAAGTTTGTCAATTATTATGTAGTAAATGGAAAGTGTATCTAACAAATTGAAATGAACAGAAATTTAAAACTCTGTCATGTTAACTCAACATCTGACAATAGGTTGTAATGAAAATAGATCATTTTTGCTTCAGTCCAGAACAACTTTATTTTATGATTATATTTGCAGCTAACATGTTTCAGAAATCTCAGGAATCATCTGAATATGATATGCTGCACTAGAGTCCTGTTTCATTACTGTAAATGAATGTCATAGTTGATGTTGGAATGTGCCTGAAGATCAGAATTGCTGCTCTTCCCAGTACTAATACATAGGATTAATTAATGATAGAAGGAACTGAGCATTAGTGGTCAAGACATAGAACCATAAATTTTTAACATATCTCATCCCCTAGTTATTTTGCATATTCTAGTCCCGCTATCAGAAGTTTGTGACTTTTGATGTCGTTATTGCTGTAATCGGCTGAAATCTGTATTGATGTCGTTGTTATTGTTGTAATGGGCTGAAATCTGTATATTTGATTATATCTTTCTAAACCTTTTCCTTGTACTTGAGAGGCAGCACTATTGTCTTAATAGCATAAATATCATGTTTTAACTGTTAAGTCAATAAGTATGCAAGCTTGACTACCACATTATTTGAAGAGGAACATATGGAGGCATTCCAGTGAAAGGAAGAAATGTCATCTTAACAGAGTGAATATTGCCATCAGTATAATGGTGCGTAAATTACCAAAAAATATATATTACCCATTTGAATTTGAAACCATATAATCTCAAAAATTATAATAAGCATTTTAAAATTAAAACAAACAAACAAAACTGCTCCTAGCAGTTTGGCTAATTAAACATTCATTATACTGTTATCTTCTGCTTTGACTCTTAGTGTCAGACAGGTCATCTGATATATATATCCCCTAGGAGATAGTCAACTACACTGAAAAAAAAAAAAAACGCATTCATTTCCAAAAGTTCTGAGTACTTGTTTGTGATAGATACCAAAGGTTTTGGTTATCATACCTTATATTACAAAAATGGGCTGCGTTCAGATTTGGAACAGCACAGTGGACACTGAGGTTGAGGCATTGATCTAATTAACCCTAAAAGTGTCACCAGAAACTGTTTGAAACTCAAGATATTATATTAAAATTTGTTTTTTATGAAAAGACAGTCAGTGTCTCAGAGTGATATTTGAGTAACCTGTCCAATGCAAAGTACAGTGGACAAATGCATAGCAAGATCTGCCTCATGATGTTGTAGGATTAAGAAATACAGTATCTCAAGTGAGTCTTTGATTGATCCCCATTGGCGAACTGTTCATTTCTTCAAGTACATCATGTTTATGGATGAAAATCTCAGTTGGATGTGTCTCGAATAGCTTGGTGCCATTGTGAATTGATCTTTCCAAACTTATGCACACTCCACCTTTACATGTGATCCTCGATTTTTTTATTTTTTTTATTGTTTTTGTGTTGGGATTGCTTTTCAGTCATTTATTTCTGTTAGTATCTTTCTGATCTCATGATGCCATTGTTGTCGTTAGATTGGCATGATTTTGTTAATTGGGATTTTTTTATATTTTTTTTTTATTATAAGCCTTATCACTTCCCTTTGCTAGACAGAAGGGTTATTGAACATGCTTGGTATGGAAGGAAAAAAAAAACCATATAATTTTCTGGTTTTTGCTTGAAACAGATCATGAAAAAATTTTGAAAGATTCAGTGGATAAGGAAAGTTCTTATTTCTGATGGTAAAACTTCTGTCAATTTTTTCTATCGTTAACATTTTGAATGAGTGAAGAAAATTTATTTTTGCCTTTTTTGTAGCACTAGTCACTTGTCCTGTCAGTGTTCAGTGACATTTGTGACCAGCCAAGGGAGGTAATTAAGTAGCAAAAAGCGATGTTCAGTAGTAGCAGCAGCAGCATTTCTTGAAAGTTAGAGCATTGAATGATTTTTCCAAAGTACAAACTCCATAGCATAATGGAATCATTGCCATTTCAGTCATTGTGACATGTTATGCGCACTTTTTTTTCTTTTTTTTTTTTCTTCAGTATTGTTTGTTATTTTTTGTTTTCTTTTCTTTATTCTCTCTCTCTCTATTTTACGAAGATGTATGTATTTGAAAAAAAAAAAAAAAAAGATTCTTGGTGACTTTGTAAACACGGTTTGGAGTTCTGCTGAAAAGGTTATCTCACAGAGACAGCCGCATACATTTATCCATCACTTAGAGTAGGACTGAGCACAGGTACATTAGACAGATATGATGAAATGAACTTTATCTGTCCTCAAAAGGAAATTCTATACACAGTTGATCAGACACAATGTATATATTATATACATGAATTTGTGACATGCAGTCACACTTGTAGTGGGACAAGAATACCACAAATAACATCAGAACAAGGCTGACTCAAGGAACATTACCTCAGCTTGATAAGCACACCGTTGATAGCAGAAATGAATTTCAGAAACACTCAGGATTAGTTGTTGCATAAAACAGCTTTACACTTCTTTCTGAATCTTTCAGTTGATTATAAAGTGTGTGCGTAGAGTGTTCCCGGATTATGTTCAGCTTTGATATACCAGTATAGCCTTCATGGTTAGGGCCTCGGTGTACCGATGATTTTCTTTGTTAGTTTTGTCCAGTTTCTGGACACATGAATTGTTATTTAAGTGCTGATTAAGAACTAAAAGCTATATGGTCTTGAGGTACTTGGTAACACCTTACCTTGATTGAGATACCTTTATCCACCATTCTGAGAAACAATATTTTATGCATGCGACCTATATCTCTAGATTATTGTGCTTTACTATGATGATCATGTTTGTGATGGGTCTTCCTGTATATCAACACAGGAAAATGCTAAGATTTTTCCTCCTCAAAGCATCAAAGGAGTGGAGAAATCGTGGCAGATACGCATCAGGCATGATGATAGCCCAAACTTTAAGATAGGTTTAGCCATTTTGAGTAAACAGAAATAAGGTATTTTTAACATTCTTCCGATACTGAGAGCTGATTGGGAAAGATCCGTTGATATTGACATATGGTTTTCTGCACGGACAAAATTAGAGTGTAACTGTCATGGCATTCATGAGATATAATGAAGTGAATAATGAACAGCCTAGCCAGAAGCAGAGTCATTAACTTATTCATTTCAACAAGCTGCCTATAGCAGTGAACAAGCTCAGCATTTAGTTCTCCAAGAAAGTATAATTTTCTTTATCACATTTAAGAAACCCATCACTGTCATTTACAAATGAAAGATCTACTTGTGATTCTGATAGCCTTAGATATATGACGGAAAGTCATGTGACGCTCATTTAATTACGGAGTGAATCATTAATTAACTTTGCTTTATTCTGACGGTGATTGTAACAATAATGACATATATTTTTATATTCATACTTTTCTCATTGTGGTTGTTGTAATTCAAGTAGTTTTGCACATTTCATAGATTATATTTGCATAAAGCATAGGTCTGTTTTGATTACACATATTTGTGCATGCATCTCGGCATCTCTACTTGGTTACACTCCATAATATACATGTACTCAACGAATCCATTGCGTGCTATATTTATGATCTCTTACATTTTACTCACTGTTTGCTGGTTACAATGTTATTTTAGATAAAGGTGCTATTTGTAAATTATCATACATTCTACCTTCTTTATATGTTTTGCTGTTACATATATTATTCAATAAAACTGATAACTAGATTATACAATTCAATTATTGCTGCCAATGTGGATCTTCCTGATATTTTATCAACACATGACATATGCAAGAACAGTTGCAGTTTTAGATTGCTTTATTACATGTATTCTAACCCCAAAAGTGTCAGTAGAAACTGATGCAAGGTTATGGTTTCCCATGTTAACCATTTCTGTGCTAGCCCAAGTTTGCAGTCCTGTGCTGAACCCTAACCACCAGGAATATGATCAGTCTTTTTCACTCCATGCACTGCTGCCCCTTCCCCCCCCCCCCCTCCTCCCAAATCAGCATTCAGTCCCTTCACTGTGCACAAACAAAGGGCACCTGTCCTGTAGTTTCTCACAGGCAATTAAAAATATCAGCAGTTGTTAAATGTTATTACTTGTTATGTTATACAGAGAAATAGATAAACATCTATTTGGGCTCCCATCTCTACCTCATCTGCCATTTATCAGCTTTTAGCATCTATCAAAGATTCTGTGGTTAAAACTGTATCCAAGATTTAAACATGACAGTTTACAACCTTGTGTGGGTATGATGTGTGTAACTACACTGTGCCTGTTTTAGAAAAGCATTCTGTTGCAAAGTAGTTTTGTGAGCCTTTGACCAGATCAGCCTCTTGACATTTTTAGGGTGAAGATCTACATGTACAGTCCAGTAATATTGTCTTGTAATACAGTGCACGGAAATAAACTTCAGTAGTTAATCATAGATATTTTTGTCGACACATATATAGATTACATATATGTATTTATCATCGTAATAACTTGAGCGATAGATGAATACAGGAATGATGCCATTAGAGGAAGAACAACTCATATATATAATTGTCCTGAGAAGTTTATAAGGCAAATTTGGATTTTCAAAACTGGCCCTAAGTTCTACAGAACCAGTTCATTTTCTTGTAATAAATATGATTATGTTTCTGCCATTTTGATATGGCTATAATCCAGGAACGATCCTATGGATTTAATAACTTATAAAAGTGTCATGTGGAAATGTGACCCAGTGAATTGATCCTTTTTAAGTAGTATGAGCATACTATAACTTTTGTGACAGTTACAGGCAGATGGCTAGCAGTGGTTTGCAAAGTTTGGTATTTTCATGTTCACTATAACCTAATTAGATCAAAAGAAAGTCACAAAATTATTGGGTAAAAAAAAAATGTGCACATGTTTCATCCTTTGAATAAGGACAGCTTGTCTTATAAAGTTATACAAAGCGTCTATCTCAGTCATTCATATGATCCATTTGAAACAATTTTTTTTTCTCATATAAACACCTTACTGAAATAAGCAATCTGCCAGTGACTGTCAAGATAAATTGTGTTATTCAGATATTGTTCTAAGTGAATAATCCATAATCTGTGGCAAGATATTTGAAGAAAAATGTATGTCACATATACCAGAAAACAAAACAACATAAAATTGGCATATCTTTTAGAGTTTTATATATTGAAGAGTTCTCACTAAGTAATCTTTTTCTCACAACAGATAGATCTATGGGGGAAACTGCAGTTTTTGGAAAGAATTTGTCAGCTTTCAGCCACTTCACTGAAAAAATAATAGTAAAAATCTGTATTTTTTGCTGTGGTTAAGTTGATCCCTTTTTATTTTGTTTGCATGTCTAGCTTGTGTTTTGTTCTTTCATTTTAAACAAGGAATGTTTGTTCCTTTTTGTTTTTTCAATTAAGGTTTTAAAGTTTAAATTTCTTTTTTTTGCAGGAAATTATTATATGTTTATTTTGTAGACTGTCATGTAAGAATATATATACATTTTTGTCCAAACTGCTTCCGCAGTTGAGGTATAGGGGATAAATCACATATCAGCTAAATTTTATATTTTGATATTCCTATTATTACATACATATAATTATATGTCATCTAAATTCATTCAGCACATGTAGTCTAAGCTAAGTGTAGCAGACAATCTTTGTCCATATATCTTTCACTCTACAACTTGTTAATTTTGGGAACACCATTGGAGAATTTACTAGGACAATACACATACTCATCTGTGTCTTTTTTACACTATTAAATTACAGAATATGAATGTAACAATCAGTGAGTTGGTTTACATTTGCTTTAATTGTGTGTGATGTTTTCATTACATGTATCCATACTTCTCTCAGCGCCGTTATTTTTTATAGGATCGACCTTTTTTCTTTCATCGTATCAGTTTCTTTTTTTATCCCTCACTTATTTTTCTATTTCTCCCTATCCTTTCCCTCTCTCACTTTATCATTTTTCTTTCTCTTTCCTCCCTTTTTCACCCCATGTTCTCTCACTTTCCCTTTGCTTCCTAGGATTCTCCTTTTTTTTTTTTTTTTTTCCTCTCATTTTGTCTGTTCTATTGTATCCTTTACTTATTCTTCTGGTTCTCCTTATTCTTCTTTTTGTTTCGCCTCCCATTTTCTCTCTCTCCTTTTTCTTCCTATCAGCCCCCTCCCACCTCTTTTTTTTTTCTTTCATATTTTATGTTTTCTTTTAACCGTCATCTTTCTGCTTCTTCTTTAAACAGTTATGGTATAGGTTTCGCTTTTCAACCTTCTGCAGGTGATTATCTCAGCGCTTTTTGTTTTTTTTTAAAAATAAAACAAAAAAAGGAATCTAGATAAATAAACAAGAATAAGATTATAAAATATATGAATAAAAAAAATACTTCATATTCCACTAAGCAAAGACCTGGATATCCCCGGCGGAGTGTTTGTACACCCTGCCAAAAATAGAACACTCCCTGATGCTCGTCACCGCTCCACCACGAGATCCGACAACAAATAGTTCATATTCGACTAAGCACAAATCTGGAAATCCCCGGCGGAGTATTTGTACCCCCTACTAAAAATAGAACACTCGCTTATGTGTATTATGCTCCACCACGAAATCCCACAACACTAGTTGAACGCAAAACTTCGGAAAATTGAAACGTCGGAAGTACGTCAGACGCTAAGCTACGTCATTAAATCACCAACACTACTTACTACCATTACTATTTGGAGGACATCTAGGTTCCATAGCTCACAGCAAAGAATTTTAGTCATACATTTCCTACCTACTGTAACAGGGTCAAACCGAAAAGTGAGGCAAATTTGTAAATAGTTTGGAGTGTTTGTACCCCCTGCTAAAAATAGACGCAGGTATTTCCAACCTTTCGCTTGGTCGGAACAAATCTATTGTCATCGGTCCCGTGCAATTTTTTTTATTTTTTTTTTCGCTTGGTGGAAACAAATCTATTGAAAACGGTTTTTGGTTCAGTGTCAGCCAGCACCCTGTTACGGTGTTGTTTTCTTTCCTTTTCTCGCTTTATCTTTCTCTCCTTCGCTCCTCCCTTTTCACTTCCCTATATCTCTCTCTCATTTTTCTTTCTGAGATCCTCCTTTTTTCCCTCTCATTTTATCCTCCTTTTTCCTTTTCACTTTCATTCTTTCTCTTTTTTGATTCATTCTCTCTTCCTGTCATCATCTGGACAAGTTTCCGTATGCCACATTTTGATATTACGAATACGAATAGTTTATTTGTCCATAAGGAAATACATTTTGACCAGTGCAGAAAACAATTGAAACAAAAAATTTATGAAGAATACACAGCACAAAAATGCATTAACAATTTCCAATCCATATGTATACCTACATACCTCCTTACCTACATATCCATATACACGTATCACACACACACATACATAAACATCCAAATGCATAATACATACATACATACATACATACATACATACATACATACATACATACATACATACATACATACATACATACA
>JBCEWB010313929.1:0-14294 GCA_039654565.1 Peronia peronii | reverse complement strand
GGGGAGGGGGGGGGGGGGTTGGTGGGGGGGGGGGGGAGGAGGAATTAGAAAAAGGGAGGTGGGGGCGGAGGGTGGATGTCGAGTGCGGGGTTTTTAGAGGGAATTGTCCCAATTACAAAAACAAAACAACAACAACAAAACCCATCGTTATGTCCTGTTGTTATAGAGACCGTAATAACCGTGTGAGTCATCACCATCATTATCTGGCTCCCTGCCGCACGGAGTTGGCGATCATGATACCTTATAAAACATAAACCGCTTGTCGGCACCATTACTGCCTCTTCATTGAGAATTTCTCTGTAATGGGCGGCCAGTTTGATTCTTGTGTCCTTTCTGCTTCTGTCTGACATCAGATGCCGCTCATTACACAGGCATCTTCCCCCATTCGTCAGGCATTCCACAGCTAAGTTGTAGAATTTCATAGGATAAGTAAATCGGCCCACATTCCACAATAACTGCATACCTTCTTTACTTCTTTTTTTTTAAACGTCATTTTTTGATGTTGTTGAATTTCGCACATTCCAGAAGAAAATACTCGTAGCAGGGCGCCACCCAAGGAATCACGAAAAAATCCGAATCAAAGTTAATGCATAAAATACCTGATTATGACTTCTTAAAGCGATATCTTGAGCCCCAATGCCAGGGATGGACTTTGGATGACCATTGTGATCGACAAAAACAAGAAAACCCACGGGCACGCAGATTATCAATGAAAGTTTGAGAAAGTCGACTTTTTTTCATTGTTTTCCTCAAATTTTGACATGCCAAATTCGATGGAAAAGGTTAAAATAGTCCATCTCAATAATAAAACAAACAAACAAACAAAATCAGCATCAGGAAGCGCCCCTCTCCCCTCCCCCTCCTCTCCCCCCTCCCCCCTTAAAAAATAGAGCCCAAATCTAGATGACTACTTGGTCACTTAGTTACAGAGTAAAAGCCAATCAACTTGATAAATATAGAATAAAATATTTTGAATCGGTCACAAAGCTGAGAGGACATATCTCACATATGGGTTTGTTTATAAGATATGGACGGGTCTGAATGCTCATCATTGGTCAAGTTTTAGTGCTGTCAGTCATGCGCAGAACCTGTACACAAATCAACGTGTGAGCGAAAATCTCTGGATTATGTGACCGATTTCGAAATGTCTCATTAAACATTCAGATTTTGTTGCGTCGGTTCAAGGCAACCAGTTGATGTGGAAGGGAGGGAGAGAGGGAGGAGGGAGGGGGAAGAGTGAATTAAAGGAAGGCAAGCGTGCATGGAATGGGTTTAAATCTACGCCTACATGTCTTTTTGAAAAAAGGAGGGGGGTAGGGGCGGGAGAGGATTATTCGTTTTGAATAGCTCGTAATCCACTAAGCAAAAACCTGGAAATTCCCAGCGGAGTGTTTGTATCCCCTGCTAAAATAGAACACTCACTGATGTTTGTTACCGCTCCATTACGAGATCTGAGAACAATTGTCACCGATCCCGCGCATTTTTAAAAAAAAATGTGTTTCTCTACGTCAATGATAGTGAACAATTTGTACCCTCCTGCTAAAATTGGACGGGGATTTCCAGCCGTTCGCTTGGTCGGAACAAATCTATTGTTCACTACCGTCTGTGATACAGCTTTTCATCTTTTTCGAAGTAAGAGATTAGCTTTGCTGTTTCATTCTGAGTTATTATGACTGCTTTTTTTATATTCTGATACAACGTGTATATAGTAAATATATTGTTTGTGAACAAAACTCGCTTGTAGTTGATGCTGTTGCTGCTTGTTGTTGTTGTTGATGATGATGTTGTTGCCGCTATTCATGTTGTTGTGTCGGTGTTGTCGTTTGCTGCTGTTGTTATTGTTCATGTTGTTGTTGCTTGTTCATGTTGTTGTTGATGATGTCGTTGTTGGTGTTGTTGATATTATTATTGTTTGCCAATGTCGTTGTTGGTGTTGTTGATGTTGTGGCCGATGCTGTGATAGACGGTGATAAATGTTGTTTATATGAGTAGACAAACTAGTAAATCAGTCTCTCTTTATGAGAACATAAACCCGCAAAATCCCCTTTGATCTTCAAGTAAGTGGGAAAACGTGATGGTGTTTTTAGCGTAGAAAATACGCAATCACGCACGTTTCAGCATGAGTACTCTTTGGTTCGACGCAGGAAATGTACTGTTATTTTTAGAAACCAAGCAGGACGTCGCACAGTTTTCCACGTCTTTTGGTATTTCCCCTCACTTGTTGACGCACCAAGTTTTCCCCAGTTTGTCAGGAGGTGCATAGAGAGGTTGGCCGACATTTCCAGGACAAAATAGATGGCGAATGTAACTTGGCTGGGTTTTCCGGGGGAAAAAAGGTTATCGATTGGTCATGTCTTGATAGATCTCAATGCAGCCAGAGCATTGTGTACTGGTGGGATGCCATGATGGCAATACTGCCGCCTTTTTTTTTTTTTCCGATCGCTTTCCCAATATCTTGCTGCGCTTTTCATGGCAGTTGGTCTGTCTGTCTGTCTGTCTGTCTGTCTATCTGTCTGTCTGTCTATTTATCTACCTGCCTGTCTGTGTGACTGTTGGCCTATCTATCTCTTTGTCTGTCCTTTGTCTCAGTTTTTCTCCATATTTTTCTCTTTTTCTCGTCTTCTGTCTGTCTGTCAGTCAGTCTGTCTGTCTGTCTCTCTCTCTCTCTCTCTCTCTCATCCTCTCGACCCTCTTCTGTCTCATCGTTTCTGTTTTCTCTCTCTTCCCTCTCCCTCAACCTTTCTGCCTCTCTCTATGGTACTCATATCATATAAAGCTGAAGGCATAATTTTCACTTTCTTAAGCATAAATGTCAGTTGTGCTTTTATTAACCTTCTACTCGAATACGAGTACTTTATCTATCCATATTTATCCGTTTGTCCCCTCTTTCTGTATGAATTTTTCTGCACTGGTCAAGGTGTATTTCCCTATGGATAAATGAAGTAGTCGTATTCGTATTCAAACTCCCTCTGGGGTCATCAGGACGCTTCCAGACTACATATTTATGGATCAGTCTCTCCCTAGATGTTGCCGGTCCATCATGTTTTCGTCCTACTTCCATTTCACTTCCCAGCTCCTGTTACTTGTAGTATGTTATAGCAAAACTACTGTACAGTAATTGTATCAGTGTATGCTTCTCGGCAAAAAGTAACACAGTGAGTTCAAATCCTTCTAGGGGATAAGGATAGTAGAATCTGCGTGCAAGTTTTAGTGAGTCATCAGTCTGGCTTCTTGAGTAGGCAAGTCTGACACCTAACCTTCTTGGATAAGAGCGAATACATTTTGCAAGTCCCGTGTGTACGTCATGCACATTAAAGGAACCTAGGGAGAAAAAAAACGGCTGAAGAGTGGGCGGAGACGCTGCTGTCCGGGCAAGATTTCCAAATTTGAATAGTCTACGCTCAAAAGTGTTTCTCACCAAATAGGTCAGCCACTTAAAGCCGAGATAATCTTAGGATTGAAAGGCTCTATGGATGAATGAGTGGCTGGGTAGGTGCATGGATGGATGGATGGGTGGATGGATAGGTGGATGGATGGATGGATGGATGGATGGATGGGTGGTTGGATGGATGGATGGATGGGTTGTGAGTGGATGGATGGATGGATGGATGGGTGGATGGAAGGACATGGATGAAGTGGTGGATGGCTGTATGAATGGGTGGATGGATAGGATAAGGAGAGAGAAAGAGAGAGCGAAAAAGAGAGAAAGAGAAAATCATATATCATGTCGGCAATGACTGTTATAAATCCAACAGTCGGATTGATCAGCTCTTGTCATTAATTGGGCAGGGGAGATCACCCACAGTTCTTTGTTCTTGCTCCGGCAGTGACATTTGACATATGACTGTCATTTCCTCTGTCAGGAGAGGAGGCTGATGTCGAGTACGGCCTCTGATAATTTGACTGAAAAAAAAAAGACCCTTAAAGGTATTATCTTACATTATTAATGTGGGTGATAGAGTTTCATCCTCTTTAAAATGATGGATTATGGTTCTTTGGGTGATCCTGTTAGCAACAGAATGATGGAGGAGAAGGGAATTCTTAATAGCGGCAGCTGGTTAATGAACAACTCTAGTCTATGGTTGGTTGCGCCCTCTCCACCTCCCTCCCTTCTCCCATTCCTCCCCTTAAGTACAGCCAAACTTTCCTCCTTTTTCTCTCTCCCCCCCCCCCCCCCCCCCGATTTCTTACTCCTCAAATCCATGGATTGAGCTCGCTACAGCCCATTGTATTGTAAATTTGATGTAGTCTGCATTGAGAATGGGTTAACAATGGAGATAAATTGCACAATTTTAAATTTATGAGCAGTTTTCTCTAAACGTAAAATAAAATGAAATATAAATATAAACAACATAAATCAATCAATCGGTCAATCAATAAATAATAATAATAATAATAAAACTGAAGTTCTTTTAATCACTAGAGATGTGTTGTTCTATTTGTCATGAAGTTCATCACAGCAAAAGTGGCCTTGTGTGGTGATGTTGCATTTTGATCTTTGAATATCCTGACGTCAAGAGGGTTAAATATTGATGTAATCACCCCTCGCTCTCAGAAGTGGCACATTGTTTCAAATATGCCGTCGATTGCTGCTTTGAATATGTTGCGCGTGTGTGTAGGTGGGTGTGGGCACTGATGCATATATGTGTATATGTTCTATAATGTGTATGTGTATGGTATGTGATTGATCTTTATGTTTGGCTGAATATGTACGAATGGGCGCTTACTCAGCAGGCACACACACACATCATGATAAAGACCCACATAATTATGCTCAGACAAGCACATAGACATACATTCAATACGATCAGCTTACTCAGCAGGCACACACATACATCATGATAAAGACCCACATAATTATGCTCAGACAAGCACATAGACATACATTCAATACGATCAGCCTGTGCACACACCCTCGACATACACGAACGATAACAAATTAAACACAAGCGCACACTCAGCACGCCCGCGTATGCTCGAAATACACACTCCTAAACACACATGCATACACGCGCGCGGTGCCTGTCTACACGTGCCACTAGTGAGTGACCTTAGTTGCCCCATCCCCCCCCCCCGTCCCATTCCCCGCCTCCTATTGTCTCCTCTTTCGGTCTCATGTAGCCGATACTGCCCGTTCTATTTCTGACTCACCCACTCCCTCACAGTCAACCTGACTCAGTGCTGTGAGTACATTCCGCTCATCCTGCAACCCGATATCAGAGGTGGAAATGCCCACCGTACTAACTGATCAGATTATGTTTTGAGGGCAAAAAAATGGTCGTTTTTAATTACATCTCCTGTATGTTAATATCATAAACATACCTTGATTGGGAACTATCAAGTATTAGACCCACTCACTCATCACCCACGCACTTATTCACTTACTCACTCACTCACCCACCCATCCAATCACTCGCTTACTCACCCACCCACTCACCCACCCACTCACTCACTGTGTCACTCACTCACTCACTCACTCACTCACTCATTGTGTCACTCACTCACTCATTCACTCACTCTGTCACTCACCCACTCACTCATTCACTCACTCTGTCACTCACTTACTCATTCACTCACTCTGTCACTCACTTACTCATTCACTCACTCTGTCACTCATTCACTCACTCACTCATTCACTCACTCTGTCACTCTCTCCCTCCTCACTCACTCACTCACTCACTCACTCATTCACTCACTCACTCACTCACTTATTCATTCACTCACACACTCACTTACCCGACAATAGCCCTGACCGGCATCGTTGCTACGCTGTACCAATGTTCACATATTATTTTTCCATGCACTATGACTTGATTATTAAAGAGCTAACTTTCTACCCGCAGAAACCTTCAAAAATCAAATGAGCATTGTTAGACTACAATTAATGGACCGGTAGTAAAACATCGTTATGTTCTATTTTCATTCAAAAGCAGTTCAATGACTGTCGAATCCCTGCAGGCAAATACAAGACACACATGCCAGATATCACGTTGAGCCTGTTAATCAAAGCATTTTGCCTCATACTGACGGACAGAACGCTTCCCATGGTGACACTAATTGTCCAGAAACATCAACTAAAACGGCGGTGACCTCAAAAAACATTAATCAATTTATTCTAGCCATTTTCATGCATACAAGGCTTCTTCTCCAACAACTTTGGTTTCGGGGAAAATCAGTTAAAGGTTTCTTTCTCATCTCTTTCTCTTTTTCTCTGTCTCTCTCATGTGTCTTCTCTGTCTCTATCTCTGTCTCTCTGTCTCTCACTGTCTTTCTGTCTCTGTCTCTCTGTCTCTAGCGCTCTTCTTTCTCTCTTTCTCTGTCTCTCTTTGTCTCTCTCTCTCTCTCTATCGCTGCTGTCTCTCTTTCTGTCTGTCTCTCGTCTCTCTGTGTATGTCTTTCTCTGTCTCTCTCTCTGTCTCTCTCCTTGTGTCTCTCTTTCTGTCTCTCGCTGTCTCTCTTTCTCTCTCTTTCTCTCTCTCTCTCTCTCTCTCTCTCCCTTAACACATGAGAACAAAAATTCAGATTTTGGAGTTTGAAACGTTACAAACGGTTGCCTTTTAATACAGTGGAAATGTTATATTTGAAAAGATGGCAAACTGTGATGAAAGGCCCGTTTTATCAAAGCACTTAAGACCTGGACATCCTATCAATGGACAAAGCTGTCCCCATTGCGACACTAATTGTCCAGAAATGTCGAGTAAAACGGGGGTAACCTGAAAACATTCATTGTCGCCATCTTGTTATCAGCGCCACCACTGGCTGGGCTGGAAGCCGGCAGGAAACGTTATAATCAACGGCCTGTCGGGATTGGAAAGTGAGGTTATCCGTGTCACAGGGGAGCATTTCAAATTTACTCTACTTCGATTAAACGTCCCGGTATATCACGTTTTGATTATTTTCCTTGTATTTATTTTATAACTGATTATTTCCCATTCATCTTTACTATAAATCTGCAACAAAACCCATAAAAGCTTATGGACTCGGAAACTACTGAATATGAAATTTGGCACACAACATTGTTGCATAAAGATCTGCGTTTCTACTTACATAAAGCCGGGAAAAAAAGCTTAATATGTTTGACCTTATCCTAAAAAGGCGATAATAATTGAATAGTAAACTCGCGAGATCCGAATTGCAAGTTCGATTGAATGACGCGTTCAAAACACCAAACACGTATTCTGTTACTAACATTTAGTTTAATCATCCAAAATACCAACATCGAGGTGCGCACGCTTGCCATACATTTCAAGTCGCATTGTAGTATCGTTTGTCCTGTATTAAAAAAAATAAAGTCTCCCACGAAGGCCGTTGGCTCTCTTCTAGTTTAAACATAACTCTCTACGATAATAAAAGACAATTTATCGTATCCTGTCATTCTTTGAAAACTGTGTGCTTTGTATCCCATGTGTTGAACGTGGAACGGCAAAACTTCATTTGCTCCGGAAGCAACTTTCATTGATCAGGCGTTTTGTTAAAGTATTTTGGGGATGGTTGGGACATTAATGAACTGTGAACATGTTCAGCTCTCGGAGATGGAAGGACTCGACTGAGGTCTCGGTCATTGAACTGATCTGATGCCATTAACGGCCTTGTAATTGAGACGAAAGTACGGGGAAGAGAGAGAAAAGGGGGGGGGGGGGGTTTGGATGGGATGGGATGTGAGGGGATCGGGTAGGATGGTGAGTGCCTGTGGAGGGATCACTATTCAGCCCAAAACACATTGTGAATGTCCATTTGCACCCCCAGCTTATAACCACTTCATCAAAATTTCTATCAGGTGGCATGGGATTTGCTATCATCAACAGGCCGGCTATACTCGATGTCACAGACTCCCATTTGGCACCATATTCATTTCGCACCCTGGGACGGAGTCGAGGGCTTTTGCACCGTTGAATAATCATTGTGTTTTATCATGTCTGCTCCAAGAATGGCCTCAAGGGACAAAGGATTCTCTCCATCCCTGTCATTTTTCAGATCGTTGCGACCTACGGTTCAAGATAAATGTACCTGTTACTTAAAATTGATGTTTTGCCATTATGAAATGGATATCTTGGCCTACAAGAGATTTGTCTTAATACTTAATGTCGAGAGAGCACTGCTGCCATCATTATTTCTCTCAGCCTTTCCTGGGATTTAAGGATTTATGTTATTTCGCGATCATTTGACTCTCGGGCAGTCAGAAGCCGCTTGAACAGAGAAATCATGGATTAGATGTGATGAAGGGTCCGATATCGATGTTTTTATACTGAAGAAAGAGACAATTCATCTCTTCAAACAAAACAAAACAAAACAAGAAATCGCTCTTGTGGGCAGATTATAAGTAATCAGAATGTTGTGAGTTGAATACATAGATTTATGTGCTAAACTTTCATTTTTATTTATTTTCAGCTGAGTGTAACCGGTAATGAAGGGTCACCTGTCACTTCAATTTACAGTTATCTCTGGCTACAGTCAAACTAGCTCAAAATGTTTTTGACCTCATAGAAGTGCCTATGAATTCAGATTTTATGTGAGTGTAAAAACTGTGTTTGGTGGAAAATCGACATATAACTCATTTTGACTGGCTGCAGACATTTGGCAGATTTTCTTATTTGCTGGATCCTTTACCTTGGTACAAATCGTCGTGTTACTGCAAGTGGGACTTCCATACCAGCTCTCTCCAGTTTGGTAGTTCTCTGAACATAATGATGTCTTAGGGATTAAACGCACACTGGAGCAGACGGGCTTGGAGAAAATGACGTCTAAACTGAGTACAAATTCGTCGAAACCCATAAGATCATTTCCGCAATTTAGTGAGTTCTTACCTTAAGTCAGATTGGTATTCTTTCATTTTTTTTGTTTTTTTTTGTTTGGACACTGTTGTTGCGTGAACCATATAGCTGCTAGCCCGTGGTCCAGCTGCGGCCGGCGTTTGTATATTTAGCATCTGTACATTTCATTGTCGATAAAGCTGGCACGGAGAGAGTATTTTCTTGCAAAAACTTTTATCCTATTGCACAAAAGATGTAGGAGTAAATTTGTAAATGAATACGTCCTCCCTAGTTTTCTATTATCCTTCCAGCATTTGTGCATAACAAGTGGCAGGGGAGGGTGCGGGGGCGGAGGGAGGAAGTTGGGGAGGGGGGGGGGGAGAGTGCAGGAGGGGAAAGAAGCGGCATTTCCTATTGATCAGGAGACAACAGCTGTGGAAGATGCACCGGGGGAGGGGGAGGGAGGCGGGGGGCAGACCGCATATGCTTTTAACACGGTCTGTCTCCCATTCTGTGAAGCACTTGTCAGAAAGCGGAGTAGGAGAAAACAAAATGAAAATCGAAATTTGTCAGACAGGCTAAGAATGAGAGAGAAAGAGAGAGAGAGAGAGAGAGAGGGAGGGAGAAGGGAGTGAGAAAAAGAGAGAGGGAGGGAGGGAGAAGAGAGAGAGAAAATTTGTCAGACAGTCTAACAAAAAGAGAGAGGGAGAGAGATACAGACAGAAAATTTGTCAGACAGGCCAAGAGAGAGAGACGGAGGGAGGAGGGAGAGAGGGAGGGATAGGGGAGGGAGACAGGACGGGAGGGAGTGAGAAAGAGAGGGAGGGAAAGGGAGGGACGGGGAAGGGAGGGAGCGAGGCAGTGAGAGAGAAAGGGAGGAGAGGGGAGGGAGGAAAACGAGAGAGAGTGGGGATAGAATGACGGCAAGATAATAAGAGGGGAGAGAGAGAACGTGAGGGAAAGAAAGAACCAAACAATACGAAAACGGCATTAATAGAGAGAGAGAAAAAAAAATCCGGTCGATGAGATAAGAGAGATATGGTGTCTGATAATGGAAGATTTTTCTTTCTTTCTTTTTTGGTTCATGTTGTTCCGTCTCTGTTGCCGGCTGCCATATCTGGCTGTCCCATCCTCGTTTGTCTGACGCCATTTCTGGGATTTGATCCGGCTGGAGCCAAAAATCTGGATAGACAGAATGTGGCCCAAGCCTCAAGATCTCGACAAAAAAATGCCAGCTTTTTTATTTGCTAGGAATGATTGAGATCAAACAGGCGAGGAAGGAAATGGAGACTTGTCTAACTATTATAACCCCCCCACGGGGGCCAGGGATATATTAGTAGGTTCTTTGCTTCCACATGCAGGCAGTGAAAACCTGCCATCGGTGGATGTCTCCCATGGAATGCCATCCTCGATGTTCCAGTGGTGACATCTCTTCTCTCTCTCCTTGCTCCTGTCTTCTGTCCCGCTCTCTTTCCTGTTTCTTCTTGGCGTGTAAACGTATCTTACCGTGTTTGGCACAATATAGCCGTGATCGTGCTGATGTGCCGAACAAATAAACAAACACAGATTTAGAACCATGAAAAGCCAGACAAAATGCGATATGTCCTGCTCTGTTCCGCAGTGCTGTTCCCTGCATGTGTTTTTTTGGGGGATATGAAAAAAAAAAAAAGGGTCATTCGGGTTGCTATTTGAGGCACGTCCTTGTTTTCTTCTGTATGTTTTGTCGGGATCAAAAGAGGGGCAGAACGGCGCTGTAACCTTCAGGAGGTACAGCAGGGGCGTTAAGAATGAAGTTATTTTTTTAGAAGGAGCTAAAAGAAACTACATAAAAAGGGAATATTTTCAGAAGGAATCGTGGGTAAAAAATAGGGGAGGAAAAGTAGATGATAATGATAGGTAGATCCACCTAGTTTGTAAATCGGAAATTCTAGGCAAAAATTGGGGTCCACCATGCTGTCCTCATTCTCTCTCTCTCACTCCTTCCCTCCCCCTCCCTCCCCCTCTCGCTCTCCCGCTCTCTCTCGCTCCCTCTCTCTTTCTGTCTTGGAATATACATCTGAAATTTGTGAGGATTTTATTTTTGTTTCGTTTTTTACTTTGTAGGAAAACAATGAAAAAAAAAAAAAGAAATTGTGTCATCTTTCTATGTGCTGACATGCTATTTGTAGATCCTGTCAGGTGTTTCCTTATTGTCCCATCTTTCTGTGCTCCACTATGCTGTCCCAGTCTTTCTCTTTGAATTTAAAAAAAAAAAAAAACGAAAAATCGGGCTTATCATTTTTTTCTGTTTTTGTTTTCTTGTTCCCACATTTTTACCGTCGGTTGTTGTCGTAATTCAAAGTGGGCAGTCGTTTGCTGTGCTCGGACAGATTAGATCGTCAGCCGCGCGTCTGTGTTTCATAGATTGATTCTCGAAAACAGCGTGCCGGAGCTTGATGTTGATCACAGTGACTATAGTAATATTAATATCTCATGTTCATAATAATGGCATAGCACAACGTTGCCCAAGTCGTTATGTGGAGTGGAGAGGGGAAGGGAAAGGGAGGGGGGAGGGGGGGGGGGGAGCAGAGTAAGTTACGTGTACTGTGCCATCCATATGGACTGTGTGTAGTTTTGTTGAAAAATTCCTAGGGCTCATCTTCAAAAGCAAAATAGGCAAAATTTGGAATTATTTCACTTCGTTTAACTTACTACTCTGACTCGGCAAAATAAGTTGGTAGAGTTTTGTCAAAACCCTTGCAAATGACATGGGGCAATTGTGTTATGAGTATGATTGGTAGTCTAGTTCAGGAAAGCTGATTTTATCAGAAAGATGTTAATCATCCTATCATTGTATCATCTGTTATGTTCATGTAAAGAAATTTAAAAGATTTGGCTTTAGTCTGTTTGTCAAAGAATGGATATTTAGCGATGCTTAACCTTTTAAGACCATGACATGTGTAAAATGATTAGAGATCATCACCTACCAAAAATAGCTTTTCAGTGAACGACTTGAAGAGAAAATTAGCTCAATAAATTCTCTCGGGAAGGATACGAGCGGGATTGAACATGTCAAGATGTTGGCATTGGTGATTCTGTGTCGGCTCCGCAAGGAGGTTGAAAGACGTGTTATAGACGGCTTTGGGGTGACAAGTATTTGGGTGTGGGAGGGGAGGGGTGTCTGTGTAGTATAGGTTGGATTTACATTGATGGGCGGCCCATGGGCGGAGGTATTGGGGGAGGGGGGGGGGCAGAATCGGGACGATATTTATGACAACCGATGTAAGCAACAGCAGTAATGTAACGTATTTTAATGAAGCGCATGTTTGATCTAGTAAAATTAATTTTTCTGCCTACTGAAATACAATTTTAGACATTATTTAAAGGCCTCATATTACATGGACTAAAAGCTTTCAAAGTAAACTGCATGTCTACTTATATTCGTCTTTTGATAGGGCCTCTTTACAATCTGATTAACCAATTCCTGCACGAGAATTTTCAGAAAAGAAAGCTTTTTTGTTCCAAAGTGCATAAGTAATTCTCGAAATAGCAAAGCCACCCAGGAACTGCTGAAAAAAAATAGATTGTGAAAAAAAAAAAAAAAAAACCCAACCACACAACGAACAAGAGTCAAGAAAGACAAGTCGCCGGTAGGGGATCATCAGCCATTATATCTGACGTCAGAAAACGAGACAGTGCCGAGTGACGAAGTTATTCGTGATGTCAAGAAATATCCTCTTTTGTCAGGACGGCCTATATTTCTAGTTTATTTTGGCAGAACACATTTTTGAGTTCACATTTTGATAAAAGTATTTCCTCACCTATTGTTATGTCGTTTGCTCGAAATACTACCCCCCCCCCCCCTCCTCCTCCCGTGGATGTTGAAAGGCAAGCTAATGACGGAACATCTTCCACAACCTATGACATCATTTCAATCTCAACAAAACTTCATTTTCATTTTGTTTAGTGTGTCTTAAAAGAATAACCTTAGAAGAGAATAGGCTGATCAGAACTGAATTGCTATATTTCCGAAACAGCTTTTTCAGGGGAAAAGGCCTTTTTGTGATACTTGCGTGTTATTGTCCTTATGGCATCTCCCAGTCTCGAATTATCCATGGTGTCGCTCTCTATAGGGCATTTGTCTCGTTTGTTTCTTCTTTGGGGAGGATTTTGGGTTTCCTAATCCTATAATCAAGTCTCGCTAGGCTTATTACCTCTCACCCAAGCTCAGTCAGTGACAGGAACGTCAGCGGTGATCGAAGGCACACTATGACTGTAATCTATCCTCCCTCATGACAGTGATCAACAACAACAACAACGGCACTGATCAATAACAATAGCGATACCGAAAGTAGCAACAACAGCGGGAAGAAGAAGAAGAAGAAAAGGAGAAGACGAAAGGAAAGAAAAAAAAAGAAAAATAATCCAAACGAAAAGGAGAAAAAGAAAAGAAAAAAAGAAGAAGAGCTAAAAGAAGAAGAAGGAAAAGAAGAAGACGGAGAAGAAGGAGGGGGAAGAGAAAACTGCAATAACAACAACATCAAGAAAAATACCACCAACAACAACACCAACAGTGGTAATATTAGCAACACAACAAGGAGGAGTAATCATGTGTAATTCAGCCCCATCATCCATCTCCTATCCTACTTTATGGCCGGAAGTTGGCCACCATCTTGGTTGGGTCTGTCCATTAGGCTAATGAGTTGATGCCAGACTTCCCCCTATCTCATCCCCTGAGCTGAAGATGGCGTGAGTCCATCTGATCCGGCCACACAAGTTAGACACAGTTGTTGTCTTCAGTGGCCCATCCTGTGCTTTCCCCCTTTGCTATCCAGATTACTAGCTCTTCTTAGTCTGCAAACATTGTGGCACATCCGTTTTCGTCCCGCATCGGTGGCAATTCTATATTATTATTCAATGACGTCACAAGTCTCCAAAATAAAAATGAACATTGTAACATTTATTTTCATGTGAATCTTCAGCAACAGTAATCACACAATACCAAACCCGAACCAAGAACTTTATTCAGTGTTTGTTTGTGTTGGGGTTTAACGGCACATCAGCACGATCACAGCTATATCATTTTTTGTGCCAAACACGGTAAGATATGTTTAGGCGTCAAGAAGAAGAGAGGAAAGAGAACGGGACAGAAGAGAAAGAAGAGATGTCACCCCTGGAACGTCGAGGATGGTATTCCGTGGGAGACATCCCATCGAGGGCGGGCTTTCACTGCCTACAGATGGGAGCAAAGAACCTACTTAAATACCCCGGGCCTTCTGGTGGGGGGGAGGGGGGAGGGGAATTATCCAGTGACAATAGCATTTCTGTTGTTTCCTTTAGCCAATTGAAATGAAATCTATTTTGCGTTTGACAGTGAAAGTGTCTGATCAGTGGCAATATTTAGTGTAAAATCAAAGTCAGTACTCGTGAACAGTTATTTCTGTAATACTATCCAAAAATTCCTGGAGTTAGACGCCATTTATTTTGTGTTTGGGGGGGGGGGGGGGGGGGGGGGGGGAGGGGGGGGGGGGGGGGGGGGGGGGGGGGGGGGGGGGGGGGGGGGGG
>JBCEWB010313820.1:0-20773 GCA_039654565.1 Peronia peronii | reverse complement strand
TTGAGGAAGTAAACATGAACTCTTAGCTGTTTTGTTGAATTTGTAAGCACCAACGAAGGGTTGAAGGAGGGAGAAGTTTGAATTTCCTCCCCCCCCCCCCCTCCCTCCCCCCAATGAAGTTGTTCTAGAGAATATGTTTCTTTCATATTAAATGATAGAGCATGAGATCCCTGTTAATTTGATAGCCGAGACACAAGTTCGCTGATGCATGCCATGAAAGTTAATGCCATGAAAGTTTATCTTTATGGGCAGTGACTGGCATCATCTTACAGATATATGCTATTTCCGCACCTTGCACAGTTCTATAATTAAGAAAGAAAAAGCAGGTAGTTTTATCAGTTTACCCTCACTTAACATTAAAAAGAAATAAATTATTAATTCAGTTTCAAATCTGGTTAAACAACGTCTCAACACCAAAAGCATAAAATTTAAGTCAAAAGGATTATGGGTTATTTGGCATAGCAATTAACAAAGGTAACTGATGTCAGTTCAGCAGAAAAAAAAAAAGGAAAACATGGGTCGTTGCAGTCAAATGTGGAAACTGAGTTAGTCCTGAAAACGTAGGACGTGATGGAAGTCAGAGTTTGAATGATGGCATGTTACAGTGAGATTTGATCCTTTGAACGGACCCCTGAATTGTCCGTGATTCGCCTGAGTCCCTGAGAGATCCAAGCCAAACTTCGATACACAACTTTGAAGTAAATACAATCGCTGTTGTGATTGATCGATAAATATAAAGCTTAAATATATCATAAATATATCACCGTTGTTTCGGCTGTTTGCAGTCACACGAATTTTATTTGCCATTTGTGTACCGGTGGATAGGGCTCCAGAGATTAAGATTTCCCAGTATGTCCTGTAACGTGATATATTATAAGCACCATACGTTTATACTGCCCGCTATTTGGAAGAGATTTTCAAAACAAAGTATGATGCGCAAATCTTAGATGAGATCAGCTCATTGACACCTCTAGAGTTAAGTTATTAACACCTTCTGTTTGTATACCGAACAATTTTTAACGTTCCCACAAGACGGCAGGAATAAGTTATAATAATGAAAATGATGGTCGGTTCTGTTTGTCTGAAGCTCAAGCGCGCATTGTAGCCTAATCTATTAGCATAGGCATTTATCATCTCTAACGTTATCAGTTTTTGATGTTATCCAAACAGGCGATGGCATTGGGTAGGTCAGAGAAAATATTATATACATATGATAAAGGAAACGTCTCGCATCCTGAGTTTCGAACGCAGTTCCAGACTACTGCAATAATTCACTGTTAAGCAAATGATCAACTGATCGATCGTCTTCACGACATCGCACGGATTTTATGAAGACAGATTGAATTGTTGTTTGCCTGTCTGCCAAAATGCATAGCGTTTTAGATTGTCATGAATATTCTTAAAATCAATTTTCGTGGAATTGAGGTATGCATCATTGGCTTTTCAGGGGCAAATCATATGGTTTACCAAAGTCCAAAACATCCCGTATTCAAGTACAAAGTGTGACTATCTTGGTAGACGTCGGGTGTCATGGAAAATATTTGAATGATTGGCTGGAGAGGAGAGATTAAAATTGTCTCAAAATCGCATTTACTGGATGCCATTTTTTTAAATCGTAGAGTTCATGATGGACTTCTTAGGCACGTTCTTCACGGATACGTCTGGCCAGCTGAATGTCCTTAGGCATGATTGTGGGGATATTGGGTGAAGATGTGGACTGTTAGCGCAAGGCCTAACAGAAAGTAGTGCTGACTTTGACAACTTTTAGATCTGTTACTATCACAGTTTCTTTGATCCTACTTGATAAACTAATAAGGGGTTCAGACACAATGAGTAGAGTGTGTCAACTGTACATTTAGAGAAGCCGCAGACTAAATGCTTTGTAAGACTGGCAATTAGTTCAAGCTTTCCTAAAAAGTAAACTGTGGTGATCAATGTAAGCCAAGGGAAGGGGTTAGGGGGGAGGGGGTAAATAGTAGGAATGACAAGCGACATCTTTTATTCTCTGAAAAAAAAAAAAAACCCAAACCAGAACTTTACCAGAACTCGATATACGGTCATGAGATAAGAATTTGTGAAAGGCGCGTTCTCTGTCCTCTAATTTGTGCTTTTGGGCTTCTACTGTCACAGAATTGACAGTTATATTTCTAGCCTTGGATTTCCCAGGCAGTGGCAATCGCTTGTGTCATAACCGAAGCTTTAGTTTAGCGTGCACAAAACGCTTGACTGTCTCTAAGAATGAAGAGAATCCCTCAGGAATTCATCCAACAATGTCTGGCACTTTGATGTCCGCCATCGATTACGACAGAATATTACTCATATTTTTAGCATTTGTCTGTGGCTGTTGCTGGAACATGAAATTTCCTTGTGGACGAAATCTTGAGATTAGTTTTGTTCTCTTTAAATAGCTAGGTCCAAGTGTGATAATTCAGCAAATAGTATCACATGCTCGATATGACATCTGGAGTATTTCCGCTGTTAATAACATTATACGAAATTCCCTTTTTGTGGCCCACATGACCGCATTAACAAACAAATAAACTAAAAATGTTGAATTTGTGAAATCCGTATGTTGACAATTCAGCAACAGGCTCATAATATCAAAGACCAACTAAAACAATTCAGCAACAGACTTTTATACTTGTTGAGACAGAAATCACCAAAGTCATTACATGCTATGTTTAAGATTAAGAAAAAAAAAAGATCTTTGTTATCGGAAATCGGAATGTAAAACCCTTAAGCTTGACTAAAGCTAGAGGCTAACCAAGGTACCCCCTGCCTGGTTGTGATAACCGACAAATATTATCAGAATTTATCATCACAGCAACATGTAACAGTGCAGGGATATTACTGAGGATTGGCCGAGTCGACATATGGGATTTATGGGGGATTTATGCAGGCACGTGAAATGAAATGTGCAAGAAACTAATATTGAAAGGCTGTGAGGCATTACTATAATAATACCCTGCCCATGTAGAGTTAATGTCAACTTTAAGGCAAGAAAGGCCGGTGTACCGGGTAGAACTGAAACACGATGTGAGAGAAGTGCTGGACGTGTCTACATTTTTGGAATGACAAATTTAGCTCTTGAAGTGAACAGCATGGCAGAGATCACTCGGGTTGTTGATCGGTAAGTAAAAGAGACGGACACAATCATTGGCAAAACAACAAAAAGCTCACATGGCAACCTATATAGCAAACACAAGAGTTGATCTGAAGTTCCATTAGAGAGGTTTCAAGAGAAGAAAGGAATACTCTATGCAGTGAAACATAATAAAGATATAAGAAACAACAGAACAGCATGTGCGGACGTCCAAAAAAAAGGGATACTGCCAATAAATTGAAAAGTTTCTAGAAGCTGAGACAGAGACAAGAGTGAAATAGTTGACAGCATATTATGGAGATGCTGTCGGGAGATCAACTTTATAAAGAAGGAAAAGACAGATGCACACATCTTTGGAGAACGCAAACTGCAGCGAGGAGACACTGAAATATCGGGGCTGTATCTAGATATTTGTACACAAACACACACACGCACACAGACACATACAGGCACGCATGCACACACATACACACACACACATACACATATATGTATAAAGCAATGGAGAGATAGACAAGATGAATATTGCCACTGACCATCTAATGGATGGGCGGCGAGATAGACGAACAGACAGAGAACCAACACTATCAAGCATGTGGAAGGACGGACAAATGGACAAACAAAGAATAGAACGAGTGAGTACTCACCTTTGGAGAAAGCGCTGGCAAAGAAGGCGGAGGAACAATAAATCCAGTACAGAACTAACTTGTTCGGCTCCATAGCTTCTGCTGCAGTTTGTCTCACCTCTGATCAATAAGCACAGCTACAGATCCGGGTACATTCGAATTTAGAGCACAATTCAGATCCACTCGTTGGAGTTGTTGAAAGAACAAGCGTTCTCCTTTGATTTCGTCTCTCTTTCTTTGCTCTCTCTCCCTCTCTATCTATCTTTCCCTCTTTTCTGGCTATTCTGCTGTGGCGATAACACAAAATGTTCAAATCACCGAATTCAGGAAAAGGCTTAGTCAGTTTTCAGTATCTGTGGAAATGCATTTTATTGTAAGACATGTTAGAGAATTAATCGTCATTATTATTTTAAAACTACATAGTCTCCTAGAAAATTATAAATAATAAAACACTCAGATAATTTTCCTCTGTCGGCAGAATGTGCCTCTGAAAACCAAACTATACATTTTAATCTCAAGTTTCTTATCATAACAGTTACACTTACAAATATTATACGTTCATTTGAAAGGTGTTAAAATAGCGTTTTTGAAAGGTGTTAAAATATCGTTTTTGAAAGGTGTTAAAATAGAGTATAACTACACGATTTAGCATGAAATTTTCCAATGATTACCGAGTGACGTAGTCTATAAAAGAACCATAATAGTCTAATAGTTTGTTACATCATACTCGGAAATTAATTATTTCCGTAGCAGACATGTCTATTATGAGTGCCATTCCATAATTTAAATATAGCTATGTGAGTCTGCAAAGAGTTGTTGGTGTCAATGGTAAATATGAAATCCAATGGAAAACTTCAAAGGAGAAAAGTGGCATAGATGTGGACAAGCTCTCAGGATTGACTTTGCAAATTTGCTGTAAATGTTCTATTCTTTTCATGCTCGAGTTACAGTAAAAAGTATAAATAAAGATAGGATTATGGATCAATGTAAATCGGATTATCCTGCAAATACGGTTTTGAAAAGGCTAAGACGCTATTGCTTTATGACAAAGGGCTGCCCTTGGATTGAAAATTTTCTCGAAAGAGGAAAAACAACAATAGTAATAACAAAAAATAAAAACAATATGAAAGCTAAATTTGTTCGATGATCAGAAGGTCTGCATCACTTTTACATAAAAGCCTTGTATTGGTAATTTCGACGAAAGTGAGCGAAAACATAATGAAACAAAAAGAAGTGAAACACACACACATACACACACACACACACATCAACAATGCTGTTCTTTGTGCTTTGTGTACATACAAGACTATATTATTTGTGAAACAGAAAGTTTGGTGATCAAGATGCTAGGGAGTGATTGGTCGATACAGGTGTTGTACCGGTACTGGTAATTTCGGCGAAAGAGAACGACAGGGAGGAAAAACGGATTTAATAAACGGAAATAAACTAACAGCACACACACCAAAAAACATTTTTTTTCTTGTGTGTGTGTGTGTGTGTGTGTGTGTGTGTGCGTGTGTTTGTTTGTTGTGATCGATAATCAGTCACTGTATGTATGTGTATGAGAGAGATCACGCTAATGAGATGACATATATTGGGATTCCCAGGGCGTGATAATAACGACGAACACTGTCATATTATGTACACTATCCAACGTTTTCTATGTGTTGAGTATAAAATATCAAGCGCTCAACCTTTATAAAATCTACAGTTAAAAACTCAACAACTTTATAATAATAATTATAAGATAATCTTCTCGACTTCATTTGGAAGTTAATAAGAAGACACAACACGAGCCTCATATTTATGTGACAATTATTCGTTTTTCGTCAAAGTAAAATAGTGGAGTGGTCAAAAAGATAGGCTAACTACTGGAGAAAAGTTTGACCTTCCTCTCCATTCAAGTTAAGTCTTTTTTTTTTAAAGGTTCTAATTTTGGTTTCTTTATTTGATTTAAAACAAACAAACAAACAAACAAAAACAGTCATCGTTGTTGATCTGGGTTGCAAGTCCAAGAAGACAACTGATGACCAACTGAATTTTAGAAGTTTAGGGAGTTATACGGCCATTCTTACCTCTTCAGTACCACAGCTCTCGTGCTCTCTCTTTCTCCTCGTTCTTTGCGTGGCGTCAACTAGAATGATCAATCAATTAGTACTGCAATCTGTGAAAGAAAAAAAAACACATAGAAAATAAGAGCCGAAGTTGATCAAACAGGGAACAGAAGAGAGAGAGAGAAAGAAAGAAAGAAAGAGAGAGCGGGCTAAAAAAAAAAATTAATGTTGATTAAGTCAGTCTAACAAAATTCACCTGCCAGAGGTTAAAGCATTAATGTGTTAGGGCGAATCTTTACACGAGGACAGGGAGAAGAGTGGGCAGGTGAAAGGGGGTGGGAGGTGGGGGGGGGGGGCAAGGTTAGGGAAAAGGAGAGAGAGAAAGAGACATAGGAGATGACAGAGAGATTGATGAATGGGAAGATGAAACGATCTGGAGATCCCGTAATGTTCTCCCAAAGCCTAATCCGAATGACGAATGGCTTGTATCTCTGACAAATTTGCATCGCCACGCGAGTTGAAGTCAAGGATTAAAAGCTTAATATATGGGAGGGACAATTAAAAAAACAACAACAATAACACAAAAACATGCGTTTAGCATGAGTTACACAAGCAAATCATTCTTGATGGTGTAATAAGTACCCTCGCCACTCGATCCGCTACTCCCTCGATCCTCCCAAATGGGCAACAGGGGAAAAGAAGGGGATGGACTGGCAATGTTCTTGTTGGTGTAAAATTCAAATTCCGCATTCACATTCATTCTGATCGACGATCCTAATTACCCGTGATCGATATGGAGATTAGTGTATCATTCACTATGCCTTATTGCTTTGACAAATCTAACCTTGTATCACTACATATTAGCCGCCAAAGTGGGAGGCTTTTGTTAGAAACGTTCATGATAATCAACGCGCAAAAGGTAAACGTAAAATATGTTTGTGATATAGTTACGTCTTTCAACCTCCTAGTGGAGATTATCTCGATGCGATATAGTGGAGATAAACCAATCCAAACTTCAAGATAACGAAACAGAAATATGTGAACAAATGAAAACTTCAAGATAAGGGAAACAGGTAGACGAGCACAGGACAGTTTAATGTTCATTGACGCAGAGACAGACAAAGGAAAACCTGTTGTTAACAAAACGGAGATTAGCAAAACAATGTAAACGTCATGTTTACGAAGCGAAAGGTAGATACAGATGATGAAAACTTCTTGAGAAAGAAACTAATTGGACCGATATACGAAAAGCTAAACTTCGAATGTGGAAAAAAGACAAACCAATGAGTTACTAATGAGAGTATGGATGCCATCAACAGACAAACATATAGAACAATAAATATTAATGAAGGCGTTAGAGTTAACTGTGCTAATGTTTGTTATGAGAGAACCAAATAGAGAGTAAAAGAAAAAGACTCAACTGAAATCATATTGAATTTACCCTTCTAATATGCACCGGCTCAAATTCTTGGGATACTAGGATGCCAAATATTTTAACCTTAAAACTCTTACTGATTTTGTTGTTGTTGTTGTTGTTGTTGTTATTGTTTTGTCCGTCCCTAGTTCAAGCTGTATAGTATATGACTAAACTATTTTTCGCCTAGAGTCCACAATTTAGTTGACGGGCAAATCAAATCAACGCCGATGTGCAATAAAAATAATACTGACAATGAGAGCAATTTCGTTGTGAAGACAGATGACATTGTTGCATTCTGTGCTGCCCTTGACGCAAGACCATCCAAGGAGCGAAAAACGTGTTTCGTCACGCTCGTCAAAACCTGGAGCTTAATGAGCGTTAGTTCCCTCCCCTGATGGGCCTAAATTGAGGCAGTTCCGCTCTGCGTAGTGTTCCATTCCTTCCTTGTTTTTTTCTCAACTCTTTGTTTTCCATGTGGTTTTTTTTTTTAACCTGCAACTGTTACTATTATTTCACACGTATTCTCTAACAATGCACGTGTGAGAATCCATTTAGTTTCACTCGTGAGTCAGACAGTGCCATAGTGGGCCGGCAAAGAACATTAAATAGATGGGAGTATCCGCGCCGTCGTGTCGGACTAATGGTGAGCCAAATCTATTTTAGTTTGTTGTTTAGCTGTCCTGAAATGTTTCCCCTAGCTCCTCTGCATAACCACTGATTCAATGCAGAGCTGAGTGCCAGGGACACGATCAAAAATCAATTTTTAGCACAGCTGTATCAGGTTAAACTCTGGACTTTGTTGTTGTTGTTTTTTAATGTTCCTCCCATAAATTAAGCTTTTAATTCTTACTTCAACTCTCTTTTGTATTTGGTGTTCACCGCTTTCAAATTCAGTGGAGTCTATATAATGGCTAATAGACTTATTCAAAAAGTTAAGTACAATCTTAAAGCAGATTAGAAATTCAAATGTGAGGCAGAAATAAATCTTTAGGAGAAGGCGAGAAAAATCGAAACCTTTAGCAGATCACAGCACAATGACCGGGCACTGAAATGTTTTGCACAACTTATCAGATGATTAATCTAGACATTGAAAGGTTCCCCATAAAGAAAAGAGAACAAAGTCTAAACTTTCTGGCGTGTATTATGGATGACCGCGTATTCACAGGTAACGATTTTCCACTTGATATGTCTAAAGCTTTAGGGATCCGGAATCTTTTAATTTCAGGTTATTATACTAAAGATATTTCAAATTAATCTTGTTGTGGCAAACTAATAATCAATCGTATTTATGACGCTGGTCACTTCAGACGATTACCCTTGTATTAGTTTAATGAGCTAATAATTGTCACCACTTAGGTTGAGAGGCCGATTAATCATATTTACATTATAGTACGACATTTAGGACGTGTCCATTTCTTTGCTTGTCAGCCTTCTTTTGCTCATTTATCGCACCTACAAATATAATGTAGCAGCTATAGTTCGACAGATTTTCAAGGCCTCATAAAGGCAACATTAGTTTGTTACTTTGCTTTGTTTTTAACTTCCTTAAGATGGTTATCTCGGCTGGATTTGTTTACTTTGAGTGATAATCGTTATTCTCTGTAGTGGTGGCTTCCTACTCAGAGCGTGCGGACATGGGTGTAATCCGTGGATTGTCAACGTCTTTACTAAAGAAAACATGAAAAACATTTGGAACTCTGTAAGTATGACTATAGCAGCATTTGCTGGCAATTAAGTCATTGACTCACTCGAGGAAAGATAATTGTGAAGATACGGCCATGTAACAAGATTCAGTGGCCCTGCTAAAAACTGTAGTATAAGGAACAGTATAAGGGAAGTCAAAAGAGGTAGGCAGGATAAAAAATGGACTTATCAAGGTCAAGTATTTCTAAGCCTTTCAGCCCCCTAACTGCGGCTATCTCAGTTGTGTTTTTTAAAAGTCATGTCAGGTCTCGGCGCTGGTTACCATGCATTTCTGAGTGCAGATACTCACCCATACAAGACTTACATGTCCTTGGGAAGCGACTAAATAGATTAATAACGTCCAAGAATGGACTAAGACAACGTTAATTTCATAGACCCAGGCCCTATCCCACAAGAGGGAAAAGGCTGGTGCTCACAACTCATCAGAAGATGCTTCATGATTTCAGACAGAATAAAGGTATATGAAAGAGATGAAAAATAATACACATTTTCTGTAGAATCATTAATCACTAACTCTCAACAGTCGACCAAAGATATGTTAAGGGAAGGACAGCCTTAGCAATACTTTCACTAATGGGGTCCCTGGGAGTATGAGAGTTAAATGGCTATTGCGTCATCTCCTCATTTGATACGGCCTGGCTTTTTATATATCTTTTATAGAGAAAAGACCGGCAGTCATCTCTTGTTACAGGCCGAGGCAGCGCTCTCGGAGACATTTAATGGACTGACGACCGAAGGTAACCAGAGAGTGAGTTGGAGACAGGGAGGAAGAAAGAGTTAAAAAGAAAAACAATGACGGCAACAAAAAACAATCAATAAAGTCACCGGCTTTCTCCAGTTATAAAATCTTCTGTTTTTATAGTCTTCTGCAGAGCTCCCAGTGGCTGTTAAGGACAAAATGAATGATCCTTTATATTACAGTCGTGGTCAGACAAGAATCAAAGATCTAAGGTTCAGATAGCCGTAGTTGCCATGGATTATATGGAATTAACTTTTATTCACAGATTGGCAATCTTGCTGATTCGTGCTCTCAACATTTGATATGATAATAACAGTTTCATTGATTTTATTTGGCCAGAGTTTATTGAGATTTTCATGGTCTCATATTTCGCATATAGTCAACATTTATTTCTAAAATATTCATGATTTCATAGCTTGTATGCTTTACGTTTATTTAGATATTCATAATCTCATTAGCTTGGATATGGCCTCTCACTACTATGTCAAGTCAATTCATTAAATTTTTTAATGCATTCTCCCCATATTCACATTACCCGAAGTTCTGGTGCTAAGATATAAGTATCGCGTTATCATTGCTGCTATTTTGACCAACAAAAGGCTCAGTTAGGTTGGTAAAGTAAGTTGCCCTTGACTACAAGAGGTCTTGTGCGTGCGAATTCAGCATGCTATCAGGAAATTCGAATCAGTTGTCTTATAAAACTAAATAAATGATTCATTACAATAATTATGTACATTGCTGATCCCCCGTGCATAAATGATATAATATTTAGGTATTCATATTTCACTGATTTGTATATCGTCATAGCAAAGTTATGCAGAAAAAAATAATAATAAAGTATCTGTTCACTTTGACACAAACGCTCAGACCTGCCGGGATCGTCAGTTGCGTTCGAATAACTGCTTTGGTGCAAAGATATAATAAGTATAATATTATCATTGCTGTTGTTTTCACCCATAAACGGTCACGGTCATGGTTGGTAAAGTCAAATGCCCTCCGCTATGGTATGACTTGGTATGAATTCTTATCGTATGAGAACTATTTTCAGCTTGTGACAGAGGCATTCCAAGGAGACACCACAAAGGCACGGGGTGATACAAAGTGTCAACTTTCCAGACCAGAGCGCTATCCAGTGCCGCGTCAAAGTGGCGGTAAAGCTTGAATAATTAATTTACCACCACAAAGTGGGAGACTGTCATAAGTTCCCATCTCTTTTCCCATCTCTTTGACAATCTGACGCGGGTAAGGAAAGGTTAAAGTGATAGCTGTCTCGAGTCAATGAGGTGTAATCTATATAATGGTTTTACCATTTTCATCACAATTAGACCCCTTCCTGTTTGTGTGTGTTTGGGGGGGGGGGGCAACTTAATACTACCGTACGACTCAAAGTATATGACAAACGTGCGCACTTCCATGTTTGTATTTTGAGTGCTCAGATCAGTCATTACTCAGAGGAAACGTGTTTGCTGTTTGTTTGTTTCTCCTTGTAGGCCAACAGTATATAGGGTTATTGAAAAAGAATGAACAGATTTCGTGAAGCATTGCTTCAGTTCTCATGCATCGTCATGGAATGAGTCAGTGACCATTTGAAAGAGGAGTTTTTTTAAGTTTTAAAAAGCTGTCACAGGGGCCTTGTGATTGCGTCGTTTTTTTTTCCCGGCAACGTTCGGGTGTTTGTTTACCCTCTGAATGGCGAGTCCTGACCAACAGACGTTCTGCGTTCTCGAGTTCGAGAAAACAAGTTACTTGCCATGATGCAGCGTGCTTTTCGAAGGCGATTCGACATTAATCTACCCTTTTCTACGAATATTCGACTGGTGGTTTCAACAAAATGAAGCGAGTGGGTGTCTGTGAAAAGGAAAAAGTTCAGGACAACCACGAGTTTCGGAGGAACAACAGCGACCAACACAGTGGATTGTAATATGCCCATACCCGTCTGAGAGGAATTCTCTTATCGTATTGATGCCCGTGGTGGCCCATTGAAGACTTGTAAGACAGGAAATGAACGGTGAATGTGAGTAGAATCTTGTGACTTAGTTGGAGTTTTCTATTACTTTTCCTCATTAAAATATTGCGTCATGAAATCATGTCATTCTTTTTTAATAATCCTGTATAGATGAGAACTATCCCAGGCCAGTTTGAAACAATGCATGCAAAATTCTTGCCCTTGGTATTCAAACGTATTAGCTTAAGCGAACGGTATCGACCCGTCATAAAACAAGTAATTTTTTTCTAAAAAAAATTATCTTAAAAATTGTCTCGATCTTCTAAAGCATTTGTGTATTACTTCTCCCAAATCTGAAACCAATAGAATCAGTAGAAATAGTTTTGTTTTTGTTTTTGTTTTTGTTGTCGAGCTTATAAAAAATATACCTCGTAACACTACTGATGTCGAGCGTTATGCCAGTTTATTTGAACTAATCATTGATATGAAAACAGCACGTACAAATATTTATTAACATTTGATGGTATCATACCATTATTATCCATAGACTGGGGATATTTCTAGAAGTTACACTGAAGGAAAATTAGCCCTATTAGTTTGTGAAATTTCATGGACATGCATTTCCTATTAAATTGTCCAGGCTTGAAACAAAATCTGTCCATTTTTATTAACTATGGTAGTTTTATTTATTTATTCATTTATTTATTTATTTATCTATTTATCCGTCTATTTAGTATTTATGTATATATTTATTGTTTTTTTTATTTATATATTTATATATTCATACATATAGTCTTTTATGCATTTATTTATTTTAAGCATTTAGTTAGTCATTGTTTTATTTCATTCATTTATAATTAAATAATATATTTATTTACTGCTATTTATTAGTTATAGGAAGTCCATTTTAACACTCCTCACTCCTCTTCAACTAAGCACAAAGTTTTCCCAGCTTGATCACACTATGAGTTTACTTTACTCCGTGCATCCATAGCGAGTTTTTAGATTGAAATACTAGGAAAAAAGGGTGGTTTGTTACAAGTGCCTAAGAACTGATTGTGAGCGTTACAGAAGCTCATATCAGCCATCAGCCTGTTATTATGCTTGTACAGTACGGAATTTTGGGAGACACTGGCCTCCGACAGACCCTCCTGGCGCCACCTCATCACAAAAGGTACCACTACAACAGAATCGAAAGACGTATATAGAACGTAATACAGCAGAAGAACGCAGGTCCATTCAAGCAGAGAAGAAACGAGGATCATGCAAGGCTAGAGCCACCAGCATCAACAGCACAGCACCTACCCACTTCTGTCCTACCTGTGGGAGGGGCTTTCTCACCCGGATTGGCCTCACCAATCACCTCAGGACCCACCGAGTTAGCTCAGCTTTCAACTAGTTTGATGTCTTGGTCATCTTCGACAACGAAGGACGAACAACAACATAACAACAACATGCTTGTAAAGCTGAGACAATATTTCCTGGGTCTGCCGTATTCTGATGCTATTGGCGATATTGTGGTCTCCATGCGTGCGAGAGTGAATGTATCTTGCATATACCGTGTCTCATCAAGCAACTGTGAATGTAATTTTCTTTTGAGGATAAATAAAGTTTATCTTATTTTATCTTATCATAATTTATCTAAAAGAAAAAAAATGGCCATCGTTATACATGTAATTTTTTGCAGAAATCACTGCCATAGCGCGACTTCAGTAGAAGTACACATGAGAGTCTTAATAACTATCCGCGAAAACTTACACAAGCCTGTCGCACGTTCGTTGGGTGAGATGAAAATAGATGAACTTCGTGAGGGAAGCTGTTAGATATTGTAAGATGCCTTATATGGCTACTTACAAATCAGGAGCAGTGAAATGTTAGAAACAGAAGACAAAGCAGTTTGTATTTTGTATTTTTTTCTTCCTTTTATGGTGTTGATAATCGAACATTATTTTGAAGCTTAGATCAGACACTGTTAGATAACAGGATATGGTAAATTAATTGATAGTCTTTCATAAGTGATTTTACGAACAATAAAGAGTGATGTAATATAAATGTAATAATTTAATTCAGATCAAGCGTTACGTTCTCTTTACGCCTCCTAATCACCTGGGAGTGGTTATCTCGGAGTCTCAGATCAAAGGGTTAAACTGAAACTACGACTGCTAAGAGATTCAATTTTCAAAACTTCATGGAGTCTTACTTGAATTCATCTCATTTGCCCGTAGGGAGAAGTTTAGTTTAGCTAATATTTTATATTATTAACCTACCTTTTTAACAAAACGCCTTAAAAAAAAAAAAAGAAATAAAAACTGCAGTCAGTTTATTTATTCCATAATTCAGATATGATATTTCTCAATATTAAAAGACAACTTATTGAAACTTCAATCTCTAAAAATGCATTTTATACATTTCGGCTTAAAACAGATATAGTAAAATCAAACTGCAGTTTTCTCGCAAAGGAGTTTTCAGGAAAAAAAATCACTGTTGTTACAATACTGGTGTTATTTGCCGTAAATGTTATATTTTGCTGTAAACACTGTATAACTGTGGTCAACACCATGTTACTGAGGTTTCTGTGGGCTTTCCAGAGGACAAATTAATATCATTACAGGAGCCAGACCACCTTTAATTACAACTAACCACCGCCAGGGTATCGCCAGACAAATTTCTGTCATACATAATAACACACGTCCAGGTCTCTTTATCGTCCATTTGTTTGCACAGCCTTCAGTCAATTGATTACATACAGAATCTCTGACCTGTACCGAACATCTAATCATATCCTGCCCTGCTACTGCTCTGCTTGGACGAAACCAAATGAAATGCGACGCCATGAAATCAGGCGCTCTTCAAACTGAGGTGACCACAAAAATCACGTTTTTTTTTTTTTTCAGCAGTGAATGAATGTCTTACCCTATTTTTATTTTTTCCTTCGCAAAACCCTTCTACATCAATCTAAAAATGCATTTTAGAGTTACATTTGCTACAATACGTTGAATAAAAGCCCAAAAATGATAATTTAGCAGCATGACCTAATAGGGATTAAGAAGGATTAACAAAAGTGATCGGCCATTTTCTCGCTAAATTCAGCTGCAGAAACAGGTTACCCTCATCGTCTTTAGTTGTTAACATCTCGACTTCTACTTTAGGTAGAACAAACATTTTTTTTCACACACAGAAAGGGAAGGGAAACAAATAAGCCTCATAGTGATATCAATAATTCCATAAGCTGAAAATTTGACGAGCGCTTGATTTCATCGTGTCCCATCTCAACTTTCAATCCCAGCTCTGACTGTTTACCCATCTAGTCTACACACTCTCCACAGTATTCTCTGCTACACAAATCGCCTATTCCCCTGAAAATTAATTCTTTCAGATAAAGTACATTTTAATTATTTGGTATTGCTTTCAGAAGGTAGTCAATTAAATGAGTTTATAGAGAATAAATTAATGTTATTGAAAGTTATATTTGAAAGTTGGAGACACTTAAATATACTTAAAGACATTTTGTCAAGGACATGAGTCACAGACATTATGGTACATAGCTTTGATTGACGGATATGTGGTTAAAACATAGGGAATTGGATGATAGGCGCCAGAGTGTCTATCTAGATCTGGCAGATTCATAGCCATCATACATTGTCATACTTTAAAAATGTCCCGTTAAGGTAAGTAGGGGTCCGGGATTACGGTTAGGGGTATAGATTTGGCCGTTAGGATTAGAGTTAAGGGTTAGGATTAGAATTACATGTTAGGATTACTGTTAAGGCTGAATAATTCATAGACAGTATAATGCCTGTCCAGCCGTAAGTAATAGATAGGCACTCAGTTACCTGCCTATCCACAGCATTTTGCCAATGTATGCTAACTTATCGCATACTAGCTATTGTCTTGCTCTATCCTTGGGCTGTGTGGCCTGTCTTGTTTGTGTGTCCGAACCAACCTGGGATATTCCCACAGAGAGTGACGGTTACTTCAAACCGTGGTATAACTATCGACTGGAGACCAATAGCTGGAATATCGGGTGGCAAAGGTAACGACAACAAAATGCTAGGCCAATGCGAAGAAGTCACATGACCCTTTTTATGTCAAGGAACAGAGGTTAATTGGGGATAGTAAACTTGAGAACTTTTCACGGAAAGTAAGTCATTCAACCTCGTTAAAACTATAGCTGGAACTTATTATTTTTTTCTTGATGAAGACCAAATCCTATTACTATGATACTGATTTTTGCCCATGCCATTTAACGAGGGTTGTTCTTAATATCCCGATTTGGTGTCTGTTCACTCGTTAAAGTTGAGTGGTAACGAGTTTTAGATAGTGCCTAGATTGAGCTTGATAATAATTAAATCTAATAATTAGCCTTTTATTTAAAACATTTTTCTTTGAAATAATTCAATACTTTAAACAACAAAAAAAGTAGTAGTCTGGCGAAAGTCTGCGATCAGTGGACAATTTGTTTGTCGAGTACAGATAAATTTGTTATACTTTTTCAATGTCAGCTCAATCTCTATACACTGAATGGGGTTTTCGCAGGTGAGAAACTATATCGCACGGGGAGACTTCATATATAATACCATATTATGGGAACAGTCCTTGTTACAAGAAAGAAATGTTCTATGCCTTCAGTAGCCTGGAAGAAGCAAAGAAACGTTTTCAGTTTCTTTTTTGACCTGCGTACTGATTATAGATATGAGTAACGTAAGATAGTTTCTTGCGGTATATATGTATGACCGGCAATCGTAAACAATGACACCCAGCCTTGCATTTAGTTTATTTCTAACAACAAAATGCCATGCTCGTTGGTTAAGTTCCTGATGTTTGCAGCAGCTTCAACTACTTTTTCCATCTGGCACCACAAGTCAAGGGCAATCCCAGACTAAACAACAGTTGTACTCATAGGAGACAGACGACTGAACACCAGCAGTCAACATCTAAATATACTACTCAACAAAAGGTTAAGGTCCACTTTTTTCAACAGCTCATAACAAAGAAAGTTTAACCCACCCATTTCAAAACGTTTGCAAATGTTTAATACCAATCATTCATCTTTAACTCAAAGGCAGGTCATCAAATTTGAGCTGCTTGAAAACAAGTTTCATAGGGTTGAAAAGGTCCACTCTGGTGACTGGGTTAAGTTTTCTTTGCCATCAGCTGTTAAAAAAGTGGTCCTTGGCGTCTGTTGAGTCGTGCATATCGTAACAGGGCTGGACAATATAAAGTGAGATTAAGTTGATGTCCATTATTGGATTGATCCGTGCCCTATTTCTATAGTAGGGAAGAAGAAGAGGAGTCACTAGAAAATGGAGTTTTTTGGTTACCACGACAGTACAGAACGGCTGAGGGGGACTGAACTTTGCAAAACTAACTCAGTGATAAGATTATTATTTTAGCCCCAAGTATACGATTATATTAATTTACTTCTGATTTGCTGTTTCTTCCGAGTGAGGTCAGACCATCACGACTGCTACTGCTGCTACAAGTACTGGCACTACTACTACTAATAATAATACTAATAGCATTATGCGTACAACAACAACAACAACAACAATTATAACAACAACCAAAACAACAACAACAGCAACAACAACAACTACTACTACTACTACTACTACTACTACTACTACTACTACTACTACTACTACTACTACTACTACTACTACAACTACTACTCCTACTACGATGACTACTACGACTACTACTACGACTACAGCTATTTCTAATACTACTACGACGACGACCACGACGACGACGACGACGACTACGCTACTACTACTACTGCTACTACGACTGCTACCACTACTGTTACTACTACTACTAGTACTACTACTACTACTGCTGCTGCTACCACTATTACTACTACTATTACTGATACGAATACTACGACGCCCACGGATACAACTACTATTACTACTGCTACTACTACCACTACTACCACTACTACGACTACGACAACGACTACTTCTACTGCTACTACTACTAAAGGACTACCACTATAGCAACAACAATAACTACTACTACTATCACTGCCGCTGCTGCTAAGGCTTATTAGTAAAATTACTCCTGCTGCTAATAATGATAAGAATTAACAATTACAGCACTATAATAACATAATACAAAAAGTGCATTTCTCCATCATCACACTCTCGACCGTTTCTCGGCTATCTTGGAGCAGGGCACTTGTTCAGCGGGTGTGTGCTTTTTTTTTTTTAAACAGTATTTCTTTGAATACATATTTTGTTTTGGCGTTGGTATTTTAGTTCAACAGGTAAGACTTTATCTTGACATATTCGCCAGAATAGCAATTAATATCAGCCTGCGAAAGTTTGCTCAGTACGTTTTCGCATGCAGTTGTGTAGTGTGTAGTTTTTGCTAAACGTTTAACGCTTGTATATTATAATCTGCAATATCTAAAAGACAGTCCTCGGCGACCCCAGTCTTCATCATAGTTAAAACTTTGTACCCTCTACAGATAAAGTAGCTATAGTGGACATTTGTAAGGTAGCAGAAGAAGCAATTGGCCTTAAAGGAGTGTGTGTGTGTGTGGGAGGGGGGGGGAGGGAGGGAGAAGTTACAAGAGAGATGCTTTTCAATGCTTGAACTGGGAACTTTTTGCACTTCAAATTCGGATTCAGCATATCCAAATTTCGAAGAAAAGTGGGGAAATTTAAAAAAAAAAAAAATTGTGTCCTGTTGTCATGACAACGCCGCCATACTGGATTCTGTGTCTTGAAAATTAGCTAGTTTCAAAAGCCTGGGATCCTTAGAGTATCGCATGCAATCGTTTGATACTTTGTATACAAATAACATAGCTCTATATAAAGAGTAATATGCATTTTTGTTAATTTGTATGTCATACAATATTTGTTATAATTTTTTTTAATTTGTGTGTTGTCGACTGTCTATTTTTCTAAAATTTCCAACACATAACCTCTTGTCCTTTAAAAATGTGAATAAAACTGAAAAAATGGATGCATATTCTTGAAATCATACTATGGTGAACTTATATACTTGAAATTTGAAGTCCACTGGTTCAGAAATAAAAAAGAAGAAAAAAAAAGCCTTTAGGAAAAACAGGGAGGAAAATATACATACTGAGAAAAACGCACTTTTTCTATACAGTTCCTTACTGGTGCCGCATTGGTGCCACTTTGGGGTATAAAGCAGGTGGTTTTGGCCCAGTGATTATTGCTCTGGTATCAGAAGAGGTCAAAGTGTTTTTAAAAAACCAAAACTCTAATTTTGATAGTTTGAGCCAAAAACCTCATTTTCAGGACCTGCATAGCCCTTTAATTCAGTCTTTGGGTGCCAAAATTTAGCTGGCATTTTCCAGCTATATCCAGAAACAGAGAGTGAGGTTCCAAGCCTTCTTAATAGGCTTCTCTTTTGGGGATCAACGTGGGTTACCCAGTCCAAAAATCCCAAAAGAAGGGCTTTTGTGATACACAACAAACAAGTAGCAGCCTGTAGACTATACATAAAGGATTTGTGGATAACATAAATCATTAAATTAATAGAGAAGATTTGGATTAGTAGGATCAAATATGGCAAACACTATGACTATTTTCTGTGGTCAATGACAACTCAGGAAAATAAACCTCATGCGAAAACAGGACCATAAATTAAAAGTTTTCAAGTGACAAACGATCGTGAAAGGTATAAGAAAGTACGTGAAGGGATTAGCAAAAAGAAAGAGGGGCGATGACGAAAATCGATAAACAATTCCGAATTTAGCCAGAACAGGTTCAAAGAGCAGAAAATAGGCTTACTATTTGGTACTGTTACTGTCTTTTATTATTGTTATTATTTAATCAGCTCTCATCCATCTACTTAGCGAATCAAAAGCTATGTAGGCTGAGTATTGAACATGTAGGAAGTACTAATACTGTGCAGCCTTCTTGAACGGCTCAGCGCTACCTAGGATCCTATGTCCTTCAGTGCATGATCTATGAGGACATTGGGCTCGAGATGTAGTTAACAGCAACTCAAACATGCCTGTACAGTCTGGTGTAAAGTGATTGTTACAACTTATAGTGCAGATTCCATAGGCAGCTGGCAGAGGCAGAGATCAGCCAAGTCCGTCTATAAGCTATGACTTAAATACAATCCCACAGAGAACTATGAGGTTGATGCCTTATAAAGGCATTTGTATCATCATTTTCCATGCATCATGCCCATCATTCATTTATTATCATTGAAATGTAACATACCTGATACATATTAAGTGTAAGTGTGAGTCCTCAAAATGATTTTTGAATAGTTGAACTTGGGACTTTTTAAGCTGCAAATTCAGATTCAGCATAATCATGTTAGAGGCAAAGTCTGGAAACTGAAAAAAAAAATGTTTTGTATCCGATTGCCATGACAACGCCGTCATCTCGGAATTTGTCTTAAAAATTAGTTCATTTCAAAAGCCTAAGGCTCCCAGGGTATAATTGCTTGGAATTTGGCACAATGATAGAATAGCTCTATATAAAAAATAATAATATGTATTTGATCTTTGGTTAGATGCCATACAATATATGTTTATCATAATTTTTTTTTTGAAATGTGCTAGTGTTGAAGGATCTGTACACGTCTCAATTTTCGGCAAAATATCCAATTTTCCTTCAGAAACATGAGCGAAATTTAGAAAAATTGTTGAAATACATCATTTTCAAAATTTGAAGTAAGCTGGTTCAGAAATTAAAAAAAAAAAAAAGCCCCAGGGGAAAAAAGTGGGAAAAAAGTATATTTTGAGAAAATCGCAGTTGAATTTTCGTAATTGTTCTAGACAGTGTCTTACTGGTGCCGTGTTGGTGCCGCTTTGGAGCATAAAGCAGACGTTTCTGACCCAAGCTTTACTTTTCTCGTATCAGAAGAGGCCAACCTGTCTAAAACTAGCAAAAACCCAATGTTGATGTTTTGATCATAAAACCTCATTTTCTAGTGTGACATAGTTGGTCTTGCTGTGTGGTAGGATAATGCTATCTGTCACCTGCCCTGTGAAGGTAATTATCGTCTGTTTATTCTATGATCCTGCTCCTCCAAAGCCCTTATTTGCTCCTGGTCAAAGCAGCCTTAGAATGCTGTATGTAATTCCACGGCTTTCTCTCTAATAGATAGGGTGATAGATAGATAGATAGATAGATAGATAGATAGACAGACAGACAGACAGACAGACAGACAGACAGACAGACAGACAG
>JBCEWB010313819.1:2550-40881 GCA_039654565.1 Peronia peronii | reverse complement strand
GCTGCGCAGACCGCGACACGGTGGACCGCAAGCTGGCAGGGCCATTGCCCTAGGTGTGCAGCATAATATATGAGTGGCAAGCCACCATTCCCACCCCAGCCCCAGAACACCACCAGCTCTGGTCAGTTCACACCCTTAGCCAGGTGTTATTGCAGTTGTATGTAGTAGGCATATTATTTTTATTACTGTGATTGATTCAGTACTGATACTGTTTCATGAGGCTGTGTGTTAGAATAATAGTTCTTTGCTAGTCTGACAAGATAAACATTTGATGCTTTTTTTTTTTTTTCAAACTAAGGCTTGAGTAATAGATGACGACTCTCCAGTTTTTGTTTAATAGATAAGAGTTGCTTGTGTGAAATGGTTGGATGGGCTGTCCACAGGGTATGATTCACCGTGACCTGAAACCAGTCAACATTTTCCTGGATTCTCATGACCATGTGAAGATTGGAGATTTTGGCCTGGCCACTACAGACATTCTGGTCCAGGTTAGCATAACAACCACTGGGACTTAGTTTGACCAGTTGAAGATAACTTCCATAATACCAGTATTATATGCAGTAACAATGAAATTTCCTGGCTTCAAGGAATGTCATGAAATGTCAAAATGTGGCTTTTCAAAGTTTGAGAAAATGATGCTCTTTAAAGTTTAGAAATATGAAAATAATAGGATTTCAAGATCCAGAATATTTTTTACTGAAAATTGTACATTTCGTTCATAATTACATGTATTTTAGCTAAGCTAATTCAGCTCATATTTATCAACACTGCACATGGTGTTAAAAAGAAACAGTTTGGCGACTATAGTAATTATTTGCTGAATGACTGGGATAAATTAGATTTGATTGATTGTGTTTGGATTTAATGGTGCGTTAGCATGATCACATCTATATTATGCTTAGCCCTAGCAGGGATAAGTTAGGGAAAAAATATAAATTGATATGCACTGTTAAAAGAATGGCCTTCCTAGTCTGTGATGATTCTTTTTATTAATGCTGAAAAATTAGGGGATCATTTCAACACTAACTTATGTTGACCTTGTTCAGGAAGGAGCCCTGCTGGATCTGACTCAGCCTTCTCCCCAAGATGTTGGCCTCAGTTTGTCCCGCTCTGGATGTGGGGATGGGAACCTGACTGGGAAAGTGGGCACGGCCCTCTATGTCAGCCCAGAAGTTATGCAAGGTGGTGGAAAAGTCCATTATGACCAGGTGAGGGGACCAAGGAGTGAAAAAAGCATTTAAACAAGGTGAAGAAAAAAAATGCCCACTAGGAGTGATGAGGATAACTTTTTCATTTCAGGAACTCTTTTGTTTTTTTAAAAAATAAAGAAACACTTTATAATAACATTTGCTGTGGTCTTCACTGTAGGACCTGTCACCTAAGAGTCTGGTCCACTGAAGAGCTTGACTCTGCCATGAAAGTGAACTTTTGTCAGTAAAATTTACCTGCCTTAAAACTTGCTTCCAGATGAGAAGTCCTCCCAAAAGCTGTTGTCAGTCAAAGACATACAAGTGCTCATTGTCCAATTTCACATTAGATTGTATACTTGAGAGAAAAGCACAGTGTTAGGCGTACAGTTATATGGGAAGAAGATAAAGATGTGGGAAAAGGGAAATGGGGGGGGGGGGAGGGGGGTTGATGATCAGACCACACCTAGACTAGTCTGTAATCTTTATTTTTGCCTACCAACACAATGGGACATAAGTGGTTCTGTGTATAAGGAGGAATATGCTTAGCCTCCTGGCTGGTCTCTCCACCTGCAGTTGATCTGGCTAATTTTAAATGCTTGAGTCACTCCTGCGATTACCCATGGGATAACTGGCCATAGTATGGTTTCATTTAACAATGATAGTCACGTGGAAACTCACTTTGCCTTTGAAAGAAGCTAGGAATTGTTTTTTTTATCACTTTTTTTTTTATCTCCTGTTTGTTTTTCTTAAGCCTTTCAATCCTTACAAAGTAGGATTATCTCAGCTTTTTTAAGAGATAGCTGGTTTTGCTGAGAATTTTTGTGGGTAGAAATTTGGAATTTGGAAATTTTGCCCAGGCAGCAGCACTCAGCCTACTCTTTCATCAATTTTGAACTGCCAGGGGTTCTTTAACGTGCATAAAGTACACACGGGATCTCCAAAATATTTTCGCCCTTATCCGAGAAGACTAGATGTCAGGCTTCCCTACCCAGGGGAAGCCAGGGGATCGTCGAGTCACTGAAAAAATGCAGGTTTTCGATCTTCATGTCCCTCCATCCCCCGATGCAGGACCCGCGAGTCGATCCCAGCCCATTTTCTCCATGAACAGATGCCAAACTACAGAGCCACTGCGCCCCCCTTATCTCCTGGTGACCATGTTCTTAGGTGGAGACCACTGCAAGATGCAAGTTAGAGGAAATACCAATTTTTTTTATTTGTTTGTTCTTTTTTGTTGTTACTATTTTTATGTTTTTTAAATGTTAATTTTTTTAAAAAAATTTGTATTAGTTTTTATTTAACTTCTTTTCACAAAACATGAAATTTACCGCAGTGAAATTGTTGACTTGTCAGTTTTAAGCTGACTATGTTGTACATTCCAGAAAGTGGATATTTATAGCCTGGGCATCATTTTCTTTGAGATGTGCTACAAAAAACTTCCCACAGGCATGGAAAGAATCAAGATATTGAATAACCTGAGACTACCGTCTATTATTCTCCCTGAAGACTTCAATCCTGATGAACTGGCTAGTCAGGTGATGAAATTTTGCTGCTTGTTAGTTCCACAAATGATCTACATATCTCTCCATTTATATCTGTTATATACTTCATTTTGTAAATGCTTTTTGTACACCTGTCCTTTGGTTCATTTTGTAAATATCTCGTTACATATACCCCTTGGTTCATTTTTTTATATACTTCTAGTACTTCTAGTTTATAATTTATTTTATAAATTCTTTTTTAGAAACAACCCTTCTTTTTTTTTATTTTGTAATTACAAAATTTTTTTTTACAGGCCTGTCTGGCCTGTATGTTATGTTGTTAAAATCACAGAATTATTATGTGGGAAGATTTGTTCAGATGAGAAAATTTTTTTTTTCATTCTAGATTTATTGTCTCTTGTAATACAGTAATACAGATTTTGCTGTACTTTTGTCATATTTGATTTTATTTGAGAATTTGATTTTATATCTGAAAAAAAAAAAAAAACATAAAGGGAAGTATTTTATAAATAAAGCATGTCAAGCCGCGGCCTAGTTTTATTTCTTGTCTTCCTGCACTGATTTTTATGAATGCTTAAGTGGACAAGTGTGAAGCAAGTTGTTGTGATAGAAGAAAACATCAATATCACAAAATGATGGGAGCTAGCAAACTTGTATTTTTGAGGAGGTAGGGAACAAAAAAAAAAGTTTTATTTCAAGTAGTGCTTTTGTCCTATTGTTCATCTTCTTGCATAATTGTCCTCGGCAGAGATGTCCAGCAGAATTGTGCTGCAATAAAATATTCAGCTTTTTGTGTCATTTTGTCTCATTCCAGACAAAAATAATTAAGTGGCTGTTAAATCATGATTCCTCCATGAGACCCACATCGAAAGAACTGCTGAGCTCAGATCTGCTGCCTCCACCAATCATGCAAGAGACAGAAGTCAGTGAAATTCTCCGCTCCACTATTGGCAATCCACAGTCCACATCCTATCGCTATATGCTGAACGCCATCTTTGGTCAGAATGCGGCTCCACAGAATGAAGTAACCTATGATTTGGATGTCTATCAGGTGGGCCAAAAATGTATTTCACAGCTGTGCACCAGAACTCAGTCGAGTCTGGTCTATTTATAGATTTACTACCATTGGAATCTGGCAGATTTCTGGGGTTGAACAAAGCACAAAAGGAATCTGCACTTGATTAGTGCTATTAACATATATCAATCTACAGAAATAGCATTTTCACATCTAGAAAAAAAGACATGGATGAATCAGTTTTAGTTATTGTTTTCCAACGAAGCTGAAAATTTGCATATTATACAGAAATATTGCCATTACTAATTACAAATATGTGGATCTGTATCAGAGTCACAATCAAACAGTTCATCATTAGAATTGTTTACTTTGTCCACCAAACACTTCAAATTTGCATTTTTCATTTTCCAGTTCAGAATTTCACCATGGTTTCACTAGCACTTGTGATATTGCAAATTGACCAGTGTGATTTACCCAGGATAGTGCACTGTAAAACTATTTCTGGTAGCGAGTCACCGAAACAAAATGTAGTTGGCCATTCTCACTGCCTCTACGGTAAAATAAAGAAGAAATGAAGCTCTAAAAATTCACAGGGGTTTGCAGGGTCTGTCCCAGGCAGATCCTGCATCGTTTGCAGGACTAGGCTTTAGTGAGATGTAGGAGGCAGAGGTGGACCTGACGTTTGTCCTGGACAAGGAGAACAGGGCACAAGAACAAATGGACAAGGAGAACAAGGTGCAAGAACAAATGGACAAGGAGAACAAGGCACAAGAACAAATGGACAAGGAGAACAAAGCACAAGAACATATGGACAAGGAGATCAGGGCACAAGGACAAATGGACAAGGAGAACAAGGTGCAAGAACAAATGGACAAGGAGAACAAGGCACAAGAACAAATGGAAAAGGAGAACAAGGCACAGGAACAAATGGACAAGGAGAACAAGGCACAGGAACAAATGGACATGGAGAACAAGGCACAAGAACAAATGGACAAGGAGAACAAGGCACAAGCACAAATAGACAAGGAGAACGAGGCACAAGAACATATGGACAAGGAGAACAAGGCACAAGAAAACATATTTGATCCTAATCCTGCCAATTTAAATATTTTCCAGTAATATTGCAATAATACACTTTCATTGTTTTTGGGATAAGGGAATTTTGACAAAATATATAACTCATTTCTGCCTTTGTATTGAAAACTGTTAGAATGTATAGTTTGCATATTTCCATCCAAATCGTGGATAGCGATAGTGGACCATATTTAATGGGAACAGTGAAAAACCTTACTCATCAGTAGATACACATTCGATATATTTCACAGACGTTCAAGCTAGATTCTAATATCTGTCTCCATTGATAATTATCTTGCTAAGACATGCTGATGGTTCAGTTTGAGACTCTGCTACAGGCCAGTGGAAAGAGTGGTGATTCATACACCAAACCATCAGTATGCCACTCGCAGGACACACAAGCCTTTTGTGAACTTCCTCAACACTCATTCTCTTGTTTATCCATCAGAACATGATTTCCTGGAAAATGGCCTTGGTCCATCAGCTGGTGGAGACAACCCTGACCAAAGTGTTCATCAGCCACGGAGCCATCCATATTCCCCTGCCGCTGTTCATGCCCAAGTGCAGTGTGTATGACCACTGTGAGCAGCTGATCAGAGTCATGGACCACCGTGGGGGGATTGTCTCAGTGCCTCTGGACCACAGGGTGAGTGAAACAGACTTTTGAAGATTTACAATTTTTTTTTTTTTTTTAGTTTTTTATTATTATTATCATTTTTTGGGTTGTTTGGCGGGATGGCTCATATGGATGCGAATAACTAGAAGATCCAACCATTGTGTGATTTACCGTGAGGTTACCCAAATTTAATTTAAAACATAGTTGTGGAAAAAATTCTCTACTTGTATATGGTTGATATAAAAATGGATTAGTAAGAGAGGGTTAAAAATAATGAAAGAAGTGATTAAATAAATAGATAAATAAATGAATAAATAATGAAATGAGTAAGTGAAAAAAATAAAAAAATAAATAATATTTTGCTGTCTTAAGTCAATTAATTACGTCTTGGGTTGCCATAATCTACTTCTGTTACTCTATCCACAACCTATAGAGGAATTAATACAAACTGTCAAATTTTTATTGTGGAGTTCAGTGTATGTTCTTTATATGATTATGCAAAGCATCAAAACATCATTACCATTGTATATTATCATTTCTACTTCTTGCCTATTTTCACTTTGCTTCTTTGTGCCGTTATTATGTATCTAACTACAATTTGTTGCATTATACTGTTTGTTGCCATAAGCATCCTTACATAAATATGTTTCTATTGCAGGTACCGTTTGCCCGTTACATAGGACGAAACAGTATTCAGTCTATGAAAAGATTTGGCATTGAGAAAGTGTTTCTGGAACGCAAGTTTTACAATGTGTTGTATAATGTCCATCCACGAGAGCTGACTGAATGTGCCTTTGATATCATCACTCCTTCCGGCAGGTAAGAATACTTGAGATCTGCTAAACAGTTAAACTCTTTTAGTGAACATGAAAAATTGTCCCATGGCCATATGTGATGCATCGTGACGGTTCGGTCCACAAGGTACATTTTGAGCAAATTGAATTATTGATAGGATGTGAAAGAGTGATCTCTCAACTATCCTTTGACACCAGTTTCATTGCTCAGTGACGTTATTTGACAGGAGTTATGAGCATCTAAAGCTATTGCACGCAGTTGTCGAAAGAAATCAAAATTCTGAGAAATTCGCTTCAAAGTATTGTGTTATACAGTGGTCTCTGCCTAAGAACCCTCCACCTAAGAGCCTGGTTCACCTGAGAATCCGCTTCTGCTGTGAAACAGAATTTTTCCTTTATAATTTACTCCTCTTAGAACCTGCTCCCAAATGAAAAATCCGCCTAAGAGCCCAGTGTTGGGCCAAGATACACGAGTACTTATGGTGTAATTTCACATCATATTGTCCACTTGAGAGAAAAGCACAGTGCCAGATGTGCAGTAAAATGGGAACAGGGATGGAGAACAGGTAGACAAAGGAGTGGAAGTGATGGTTGATATATGACTGCATAATCAGGCCACATTGTGAATTAACCAGTAGCCATTTCTTTGTTTGACAACACATAGGATAGCACTTGTGATTGGCTCTGTGGACAAGGAGGAGTAAGTTTAGCGTCCTGACTGGTCAGCTGTTTTGCTGCGTCGGTCGCCTGTAAACATTTGAGTCACTTGCGCAGTGATCCGCAGCAATATCATGTTTTCAACAAGGATACCATTATGTGAAAACTCACTCAACATTTATAAGCAGGACAGGATTGATGTAATTATATGCTAGAAAGGATCAGGCATTGCTAGATCTAATTACAACAGGCACACAGGGAAGAAGACTGTACTTTTTTGCATAGATAAATCTTTAAGGGAGGGAGGCGAGTTCTGAAATTGGGTTTTTGCTAAAAATATTCGATTTTGGGTTTCTGTTTTCTTTTAAAAGTTCTGTCTCTGCTGAATATAAAAATGGTATTAAAAAGTTGATATGTCCATTTCTAAGGTGTGGGGAGAGTGGTCAAGCAAAGGTTGACCTGCCTCTCTCCCATTCAGGCTCTTGCTCATTTGGGGCTCTTTATTCTATGATAGATCATCACTATTTCGCTGGCTACAGGCATATTGCATATAGAAGACTTGATTATGATCTCCTTCACCAATATCAGAAGCCCCAGTGCCAGGGGTGGACACTGACTGGCCATCTAAGGCGCTGACCACACCGAATATCAAGGAAAATGTTCACATGGGCCTCTTAAATAGACTTCCCATGGCCTAATGAGGGTGAAATATGCTATGTGTCTGCTGTTTCGGAGTGCAATAGAGGATTATCTGTCACGAGAAGGGTAAAAATGCTCTTGGTTTTGGCCGAGAAAGACATGGCGGCATGTTTAGCCCTCTCTGGACCCTAAAATGACTCACCGGAAGTCCTTTTGCTGATGGGGGTAGGGAAGCAAAAATGGAGGAAAAATGGGAGTAGGGGCACAAAAGAAGGCATAGAAATCTTGGAAAGAGGTCTAGTAGGTGAAACAAACATGTGTTGGGGTTGAAAGTCCGATCAAAAGCTCTTTACAGCTGTTTTTTTAGCAAAAAAACTTTAAATGCGTTTTTCTCAAAATGTGTTTTTTTTAGCACAAATATGCTATCTTCTTTTTTATTTATGGAGCAATTTCCATGAAATTTGATATGAATGTAGAACAAAACAATATCTAAATTTTGTGAGAAGGGATTTTTGATATCCTTTTAAGTTTTTGAGAAATTTGAGATTTTGGGGTCAAATTTTCGAAAAATCTGTGACCTTTTCACATACCAAATAAAAAAAAATGTAGAAATAAAATGAAGCAATTTATCAAAAATCTGTTCTGACAAAATTTAGGTATGGAATGGTAAAATATGCACACAAAATTACAAGCACATCGGTGGGAAAAGTACAGAGCCTAGCGAAGGTAAAGTTATGCAATATCGAGTAGCAAAATCCAAGATGGTGGCCGTTACCATGGCAACCATGAGTGATTTGGATTTTTTTTCGATTGAATTCTATGGTAATGGTTAAAATCATCTCCCCCCAGCGGTTTCCAAAATTCCCCCCCCCCCCCCCCCCCCCCCTAACTAACGGTAACAATCAACTAATCATAGTAGTGAAGACAATCTGAGGTCAGATGGGTTGCATAACTTTTCCATCCGTCTTAGAATCTGTCCGCCTAAGAGCCCGCTTTTTTTTGTCTCCTGACGACCGGGTTCTTAGGCGGAGACCACTGTATCTCCTTATCAACGGACCCTACATTTTTTAAAGTGATTTTTACCTATTTTTCGAGTTTAATTCCATGTTTTGATATGTTTACATGATGCAGTGATGCTTAAAGAATAGGCTGGTGAAAATCCAAAATTTGACCATTTGACCTTTCTGCTCCATTTGCTCGAAACCGCCCGGTGTACCTTGTGGACCGAACCATCGTGATGAGTCACATATGGTTCATACAAAAATTAGAAAAAAATAATTTCAGCTTTGCAAAACCTGCTACTGGAATCAAACACAGTCTTGCTCTTGATAAATTCTAGCAAAGCAGTCCTCCTGTTAAACAGTCTGGACTCGCACAACTAATGTAGTGGGTTGCTTTGTTTGAATTTTCTATAGCCATTAGTACTTTCTGGTGATATAACTCCAATATGTTTTTGAATAATTCACTCAGTCTGAGTACTGATGGTTTTAGTTGTCAAAGTGATCAAATTGTTCTTGTTCTAAGGTTCTGAGATGTGTCACAATTGCATCATTGTGTGTGTAACAGTCATTTTATGGCAAGTTTAACTGCTCTCAGCTGACACTATAGGTGGGATGTCAAGGTTATTGAAGATTCAGTAAGTGAGAGACTAATAGAAATTTTGCAAAGCTACCCATCCCTGTATTTGAGAGGGTGTGGTTGGTCTCCTTGGCCCATTTCAGTTTTTCAGTGTTAATTCAGTCTTTCACATTTTGACAGTTTGATACCAGATGCTGAGGCATTGACAGTAGTTCAAGAAATCATCGATAAATTTCAGGCTCTTCAGGTAAGAATATGTCGTACAATATGCCTTTTCCCTTTTTTTTTTTTTTTTAATTTGTTCGATCCTAGTTTATGTAATGTTGAAAACGAGAGCTGTGGGCATGAAGCATATTCAAATATTTTTATGCTGACTGTGAGACAAAAGGTTAACAGGATTTTTGTGCATTTCTTTTTTTTTTTTCACAATCTGTAAGTAACATTGAGCTTGTGGAAAAATGGTCATGAGGTTTGAAAACACTTCAAGGTGTGAATTGTCTTTCCCCGCAGTAAAGACATACTTTGACATCAGTCCTAGTAGCTGTTGTACCACCTACAAGATCTCTGAATTTCTCACTAGGACTTTTATTTACTTGATAGAGTGAGGAAATGATATGGAGTGCTATCAGGAATATAAATTTTTCCTTCTGAGGATGGTCGTCCAGCATGGTACTGACTGAAAATATGAAGACCATTAAATCTTATCAAAGGTATCACACTTATTTCAGTCCCTTATTCAGCTGGTTATTTGCGTATTTATACCAAACTTTGCTCTAGTTAACACAGTTCATCTTTGATCTAAGAATATAAGAGAATAACCCATGTGTGCCTTCCAGAAAACAGTTTGGATTTATTTTTTGCTGTGGATCTTATGTAGATCTTAATTCTTATCAGCATATCTATATATGGTTCCACAGGCCAGAAACTATTATGTGCGCATCAATCACATGTCTGTACTGAGAGCTGTGCTGTTACACTGTGGAATACCTGAGAACATCCACATCAAGGCTCTCACGTTGCTGGCTGAAAATAATGTGCGTTTGTAAGAGTTGTAGTCTTTTATAGGAATCTGGGCATGAGTTTCTGTTATGGTTTCCAAGTGTTGAATAATCATATTTATTTACCATGGTAGTTATGAACGAAAATAAAATAATTTGCTCATGTTGACGAAGAAAAGAATTAAATTTCTTATGTAATATGGAAATTCTACATTTGTGAAATGAACTGGGCAGATAAATCAAAACTATGTTTTTAGACAAACTGCTCTTTGATAGAGAAGATGAAAACAACAAAAACTGAGGTGAGATGAGATAATTTATCACATGGCTGAGAAGATTCTGTGAGCAATCTCAATTTGGAGGCTAACAAGAGTAACAGTGTAAAAATAATGCTGCTTGCTGTTTCAAAGGAGATGACCCCATATTGTTATGATCATTCCACTTTCAGTCACTTTCAGTTGTTTTGAGAAGATAGACAAAAATTGGTTTGTACAAAATCTAAATTATGATTCAGATGGAAGTGGGTTTTGGCTTAAAAAAGTAGCATTGAAGTAGAGAAACAAAATAAGTTGAAAATATCACTTTAGCTCAACAAATGAAAACTACAGAAGAAATCGTGGAAATTCCCATTAGTAATAAAAAATAAGTTGCTGCAAGAAACCAAAGCAGTGTTCAAAGTCTTATCAATCTAGGAATATCAAAGAGGATTTTAACAAAATAATGACTGTTAAACTAGGTTACTCGTAATATGGTAATTAATGTCTAGCATCATAATTTACAATGTCAGAGAAATTACTTACAGGGTTGTGCGATGGCTGTGATGATATTCAAGTTCAAAGTAATTCACCGATTGAATGCCATGATTGTATCTGTAGATTAACAAATCCAAGAGACTCTCCATGCTAGAGACAGACCTCAAGCTGAAGTTGACAGAACAGATGGTGGCACAACTCAATTTCTTGCTGGACATTGAGGGACAACTGGGCAAAGTCACTAGCATTCTCAGGTGTATCACTAAAACATCTGGCCAGGTAATTGATGCATGGGGTGGACAGGTTTTTTTTTGGGGGGGGGGGGGGGGGGGAGGAAAATGGACATTTACTTGCCACATACTGTGGCACATTTTATTTTAAAAAAATTTTTTTTTGTTTTGTATGTAGATTGTAATCAATAGATTAGGCACTATGCTCCCTTGTTTTTTACTTTCTGCTGTAGCCATCATGTGAAATGGCAAGGTGAGAAGGAGGGAGCTGCATCTGTGCTTCCCTGTTGAAGAATATTAGATTGTCTAATAGTGTAACTTTGCAACTGACCAGATTAATTGTAATATACAATGCAACTTAACATTCATATTCAGTTTTTCTAGTGCAGTTAATAAGCAATATCTCTAGTATCTGTTAGTTCCCCACTGTGGTGTCAGTTGTCAATCAAGTTGATCTAAATTACAGTGATAAAATCTATTTAAGACTTGGCAAAGAATTGTAATTATGTTCATAACCCTTAAAATCTCTCACTGTCTCAGTTTGAAAAAAAGAGTGAATGAATTTTATACCCAAAATGAATTTCATACTTTAAACACATTAAGTCAATCACAGCGATACTTGTGGACATGGAAGTTGTAAGTAGGACTGACCGTGAATAGTTTTACAGAATATCAGCAAAGTGAGTTCATCATGCCTGTTGTATGTTTTATCTGACAGGCAAGCTCTTTGGCCAAAAGTGGTCTCCATGACATAGAGCACATCCTGTCACATGCCTCCAGTATGGGTCTGAAACTCCAAGTACGTGAATTCATAGACACTACAAGTAATGATATTTTGTGCAAGTGGCTGGGTAATTCAGTTTGCTGCTCAGTTGTGCAAGCCAAGGCACTAAGAACTGACAGAATTAAAGCTAATCATACATTTACAGCTCACATTTTTGCACAAATATATCAAGTTGGTTAAATGTTCAACCACGGCATTTAAACAGTGTTGTTTTTTTCTGTTCTATTATGTTATAATTCACTCCTTGCATGTACCAGTACACCATTTCACTTGAAATAGTTCTTATGCAAAGTACAATATCATATGAATGACAGTTTCACATTTTTCTCTTCACTAGTATTATTCTTGAATGACCATTATTAGATTCTTCCAACTATGCAGCACATATTTCATACTTTTGATCCCTTCCTCTGATGATGGCCTTTAGTTTTTTTCCTTTGCATTTTGCTTTTGTAATATTCTTCTATTTGATTTCCTTACAAGAGAAGCCTATATTTTTTTGTTTCTTTCCCAACATGATATTTTTGTATTTTATTCTGCATGAGACCACATTCATTGTCAGACTTTGTTTCTGCCCTCAGACTATAGTAACAGTGGGCCTTATCTACAATCCTCACCAGTACTCAGGTGTCATCTTCCAGGTCATGTGTGTCAACCGCAAGAAGAAAAAAATGGTCACGGAAGTCCTGGCTGCAGGTGGTCGCTATGATAAACTGGTATGTTTACAATAGGGAGTTTTGTCAGTAGTGGAGCAATTTTCTTTACTGTTGTTCAGGAAGCAGAATTGAATAAGCAACTTTGCTTTGTTTTGTTCAAGATGATATTGACTTATTCAGTCCTGTGATACCTTACCTGCCCTCTGGTACAGTCTTGGCTAAGGGGGAAACAGTCCCAACTCCATTCCACACAATCAGCTTGCTCCTTTTCTTCCTCAGATTGAAAAGTTCAAATCACCATTACATCCACATGGCATGCACAACTTGCCTCATGGTGTGGGCATCAGTATTTCTTTTGAGAGATTGGCATATGTCATTGCAGAAGATGAACAGGTGAGATATCGGGGCCAGAAAATATGAGCAATTTATGTACTAATTTTTGTCAACAACCACAGTTTGATCAACTGTTCTCTTGAATTATTAGAATATACAGATCCTACAACTTTAATTGTTGTCCAGAAATAGTGTACACAAAATATAAATTCTTTGACACCTCATAGTTATATATATTTATAGAAACACATGCTTTATAAATGAATTTATGAGTTAGTGATTTACACTTATGATTATCCAACAGAAGCAGAATGGAAAGCTGTTCTGTTGATCATAGGCCACAAAAAATAGCTGCTTTATTTTTTTTGATTTTGCAAGTTTTCATGAAGAGAACAATGGTGTTGTTAACCTATTCCCAGGCTCAAAGCTTATCACCATGTGACGTGATTGTGTGCACCCTGGGACATCAGATGATGGTGAAAGAACGTCTGGCTATAGCCAAGGATCTTTGGGCTGCAGGGTTCAAAACTGATGTGATGTTTGATAAGATCGAGGTAAGTACTATACAGGACCAATCTGTAGCAGACAAATGAGAAATATCAGGGTGTAAGATGAAGGGAAAGGCAACCACATTCAAAAAGAGTTTGAAAAATGTGAAGCCTTAGAAACCTGGGTAAAGGAAAAAAACTAGATATTGAAATAGCTTAACATCAAGAAATGAAACTGAAGTGTTGCCAAGAATGTTGATGTTGCTAGATACAATATTAGCTCAGATATAATATATCACTTAGTAGTTTTTGTTTTTAACTTTTTGAAATGAGGATGGGTGGCAAGTGATACCAAGTAGGCCACGGTATCAATAGATATTTCTTAAAAACTAAAGGGGAGATCTCAGAAATCTGAAGGGATGGATAAAAAAAAAATTAGTGAAATTAAAACAGCACAATAGTTCATTCTCAAACTGTTGTTTGATGCCCTTAAGAGGGGCCCAAAAGCCCAAAAATCACAGATATTTCATTACTACTAAGTAGAATTGACCATTTGTCCATTGAAAGTCCTGTGATAAATGAATAAAGTGTTTCTTTTTTTTTTTTTCCTCTTCAAGTTTCAGTCCTAAGAATGTAGGATTATCTTGGCTTTAAGTGGCTACCTCTTTTGGTGACATTTTTTGTGGGTAAAAATTTGGAATTTGGAAATTTTGCCGAGACAGCGGCATTTGGCCTGCTTTTCATTGATTTTCAGCTGCCAAGGATTTTTTTTACGTGTCACGTACATACAGGACCACCGAAATATATTTGCCCCTATCCAAGAAAGCTAGACATCGGGCTATCCTATCCAAGAAGCCAGGGGACTGTTGAGTCACTATTAAAACCATAGCCAGTGGGAGGATCTGTGAGTCAAACCTGCAACCCAGGATGTGAGTTGTTCACCCATGGAGCAGATGTCAAACCACATGGCCACAGTGACCGCCATGAGTAAAGTTCTTTAAATATTGCACTTTTATATAAATGTCCATAATTATACATGTTAATGCTTTTTTTCCCCCAGAATTTTGATGAACTTCAAGAGAGTTGTCGCAACAAGTGCATATCTCACATCGTCATATTGAAAGATAATGAGACTTTGGTGAAGGTAATACATTGGGAAGGTTGCTAATTCTCTTTGCAGCTTATTTATATCACATCACCCGGCAGTCCTTGCAAACAATCATGGAATATTTATCAGAATGATTTTTCAACAAACGTTAAGAGGCAGCGGTAAAATAGTCACTGTTTTCCTCATAGCTTTTGAAATTTGCCTGACTGGCTACACTCTTTTGGCTGCTTCATTGTTTTAGATTATAACATACAAGTCAGTTGCAACTATCAAATCAAATGCCTTTGTATTGTTTCATGTCTCATTTTTCTATTAGCATGTAATATTTGTTATAAAATGCAAATCATTTTGCAGACTATCTGTGAAATTTAGAGAGTTTAAGTGATATCAAGTATTGGCAGATTTAATAATAATTAGTAGGCATCACATCTTATCTTATTGGATGTCTCTACAGGATATATTTTCTTTTAGTAGGCACTTTCAACGTGGGAGATAGATATTTGTACTGTGATTTTGGTGATGGTATTGTGATTTCAACAGTCCATAAATCTCAAGTGTTTTACTTGCTTCTAAAAATATAACAGTTAATAAAGAAATTAGGGACATTTTTCTCAGATTAACATTCATTATGTTTGTCTTTGAACCTGTAGGTTCGCACTGTGGAGAGAGAGCGAGTGACAGAGAAGACAGTTTATGTCCATGATTTAGTGGATTATCTTCAAAGAAAGACTCTAGACAAAAGGTAAGTTAGGGACATATATCTATACTACAAATTTTTTTCTTGATGCAGCCTGAAACAGTTCAGTAAAACATACTGGTAGCTTTTAAAGTTAGAATTAAATATTTACGTGGCAGCACTGAGACTGCAAAAATGAAAATGAAAGGAAATTATTTTCGCTGTACATTGTATGAGATCCATCTTTTGTGTTTTGTTTTGTTTTAGAACTGGTGTAATCTATAGTTCTGAATAGTGAGGAATAGAAGTTACATGAACCCCATCAGAATTAAATGTTATCCAAATTATTGATTTACATTTTTTAATCTAAAGCATCATGATTTCCCATAGAACATTAGGCTAGTGTTTTTCTGGGTTTTGGAAAGTGTAATATTGCGTACTTGTGGTAAATGGCAAGAAACAAAAAAAAAAAAGTAAAGAAAGGGAAAGTGGAAATTGGCAGCAAAATTTGATCCCTATCAATGGATATATGAAGTTATTGCCAGCAGTGGTCTTCCATTTCGTTTACCAGAATTGGTACCAAAGAAAGTGAAAAGCTGTGAGAGAGACCATTTTCTTTGTCTTGATCAACATGACAATTCAAGACATGCATGATCAACCTGTGTAGAATACACTTCTCAAGTCAGACTCTCAAATGACAGTTACTGCCACCAGGTGGTCAAAATTGTGCCTGTTGTCTCTTGCTACCAGACAGTCTTAATATTGTAACAAAATGTTTCACAGTACTTGAATAAAACTTACATTTGATCCAAACTCTTGCCCAAACCTAAATCTAAGCTAATCCTAAATCCAACCCCAATCATAATCTTCCTGAAGCCACTTAGTCTGATATGGTGCTTCTCCCTTCTGGAATCTAAAGTGTAGATTTAGAATCTACAACATCTAGTCCAGCATCCTGAGTCAAATGAAGTGGTGCAATTTGTTTGCTTGAAAAGCAGAACCTGGTGGCAATAGACCACTGAGTTTATTTTGACCACCTGGATTCAGTAGTCATTGCAATGAATTTTTCCATGGAACCAAAGATATTTGACTCTAAAAGCGTCAGTTGAAGCTATTTCCTTGATATCACTTATTTTTGTTGAGCAAGTGACAGTTCAGAATTAAATGGCATAAAAAGAACCAAGTATCTTATGACTGAGTTGATCATTCTTAGGATAGTATTCTCATTACAAGCATAATGAGCTTGTTTTTGTGGAGACCAGCCCCTTTAATACATGCAGGGTCAAGTCATGAGTATGACAGTCATGACAAACATGGTGTCAGAATTATTGATTTTATTTGATAAAATGTATGAGAACCGAGTAAGTATAATTATGCCTGACTTTGACAGCGATACCTGCGAGTCCAGCAACATTTTCAATCAGAGGTCGTGCAGCAAAGAAAACCAGAACTACATGGACAGCAGTCACATGATCACTCAGAACAACACAAGCGGCCCGGGCAACAGTGTGCCGACATACAACTACAACATTGTATTTGTCTTTCAAGACAGCCGTAAGATCCCCCAGGTGGCACGGCGGAGACATGAAGCCTTGGTATGTCAGTCAGCACTTTTTAATGATTTGTTGTGTAAAACAATGAGCAATTTTTTCAGCCAGCTAAATAGGTACCTTTGCCAAATACAAGAGGTAGAAGATGAGCTTTTAAAGAAAGAAAAAATCACTCTAGCTCCTATTATTTAAAATGTGTGAGGCAAAAAAAAAAAATATGAAAAAATTATCACAATGAGAAGATAAGCATTTTCATCATGTGGTGAATTTTTCATAATTTTCTGTTTCAAACTCCTGTTTCAAATAACAAGAGAAAAAGTGATTTTTTCCCCCTCCTTTACAGTGTTTGTCTCATAGCTCTTGTATCTGGCAAAGGGAAGTAATTTGGCTGATGGTCAAAATAGCTCATTCAATGAAGAACAAATCAAAATATTTCTTCTTCTTTTTTTTTTTTCAAAGCATAGTAACAGAAAAGCATACCTAAAAACTGAACACATCATGGGCTACATTTTTAAAAAAAAGTAAATTAATCATGGTTATGCAGGAACCATACATCAAGTCAAATTTTTCCTGTTAAGTTATTGGCATCATAGGGAAGGGAAAAAAACTTACATTTTTGTGCATTTTTGTACAGCTGAGATAATCACCAGGACAGGAGGTTGAAAAGTTTAACAAAACCCATAACTGTAAGTGTCCTGTATTTTCATGAACAAAATTAGCAATGTCACATTCAAGTTAACTCCTGTGCTCATGCGGTCAGTACAGTTGGAGAAGTCCCTCCTTTAACATACAACTCATTTCAATCAGTTGCACGATTTAAAAAAAAAAACGATTGATGAATATATGATTCATATGATAGGCATTATTTCTGTATGAATTTTGTTGAAATTGATGCAGTCAATAAAAATATTATTTACTATGTGCATTAAGCAGTTTTACAAAGTCCCGTTAAATTAATCAGCAATGGCTCAGAATAAAGTGCAACATAATTGCATTATGAACAATTCCAGTGTTGCTCATTTACATTTTTTTTTTAAATATCACTAAAGGTCTTTTAAATAAATTATAGATTAATGGCATTTTAATCTATCACAGATTGCTGGGAAGGCATCAGCTCAGTATCCATGGTTACCTGAGAAAAATCTGGAAGTGCTGGCTCTGGATATGCCCACTGCTAGCATCAAGACAATACAAGCTTTCCTTGAAGTAAGACATTAAGCTTAGCAATTGTTGATTTTTGTGATATGCATTATTATGGTGTTTCACCTTTTGAAGGGTTGTACAGTATTGTTGTGGGGGAAGGGGGAGGGGAAAGGAGGAGTTAAAGGGGAGGAAGGGAAGGGAATGAGATCTTACATACTATAATACTTAGATCACATCAATATGTTTGAGAATATGAAAAATTCATATGAGATAGAAAAGGTTTGAGTGAAATCTGTAAAGTTACATTAAAATATAATATTACCTCAGATGCACAAAATCATCATAGAAAAGCACATCTGGCAAATTTCATATAGCCCACGTCTGTCTTTTCTCTGTGTCCATCTTCCAGACTGTGGTAATTGGATCCGATTGTATTTCACTTAAAAGCACAAAACACTGAAGTTTTGTTGACTAAGATATCTAGAAATATTAGCATGACAATTTTTTTCTTATACCTTTGTCGTATAAACCCAGACAATTTTGAGCTGTAAAGCTTATGTATTATTCTTTCCTTTTTTCGTGTGTGTTTTGCAGTTAGGTGATGAAAGTGCTTTTGAAGGAAGCATTGGAACCATTGTAGAGAAGTAGGTGTTTGATCATCCTTTCGTCATATGTTTGTTTGGCATATGTTTGTGACAATGACTACATGGAATAGTTTTCAAGTTATTGTAATCTCTGTTCTCTGTCATCATCCTTACAGCACATTGCTGTCATACCCTTGCTCTCCACTTGACATATAAATAAATTTTTCACCTCAAAATAATTGATAGATTGATTTCATTTCCCTGTTTTTTTTGTTTGACATGAATTTTTCAGTCTCTGTAGTAAGATCTATACTTGGGAGGAGAATATAAGGCACATCCGTTCATATTTGTTCTTTCAGACACAATGTCATTAATGTGACAGGGAAAATAACGTTATATGCAGAAAGATACAAACAGCCAGTGGACTTGTTCAGAGTCTGTCACTACTTGTTATGTGATGTAGTGAATGCTCACATTGTCTGTTGTCACTTGATGGCAGATGTTCCACATCTTTGTTTATATTGTGGAGAACATGACACTGTGAACTATTAATGCATTGTGGGTGATTAGTGTGCAAGTAATTATTCGCAACATCAATAATTAAGACAGCAACAAGAAATATTGAGTAACTTACTAGGCATTGTAATTGCAGAGATAATTTAGCTATTCTTTACAGTGTGTGTTCAGCTCGCATGTGCACAAGCCTTTGATTGCATGGGAATTGGGAATATGTTTTATATTCTACTGACATGTATAGGAAATCATTTTTGTCTGTTTTTAAAGTTATGCAGATTTTCTGCCTTTGAAAAGTGAATTTGACTTGCTTTCTTTCTACTTCACAGGCAGCCTAAGCTCCGCAAGTATCTTGTCGCAGTGTTTGACACAATTCATGATCTCAGGTTTAAGAAAAAGTTAAGTACTGTTAATTCTGTTGTTCAGCATTGGTTTCCACTTTCAGTTAGATGTACAAGAAGTATGGCTGATAAATCAAAGTGTGATACTGTGGGTAGATTTAGTCTTAAATAAACAAGAGAAATTTATGCGTAACTGCCACAGTTAAATACCTCCAAGGTATTTTGTTAAAGATTTATTTTTGTTTTATTTAGAAATGTAGCACAATAGGATGAAGTGAGTTCAATGCCCGATTTTTCATATACAGACACAGTGAGTGAGAAAAATGATTGATCTACAACTCTCATGTGTAAATATACACACCTAGTGTAAAAAAAACTCCTGTGAGCCTTTGCTCAATAAAGTCCCGATTTCTCAACAAAGCCAAAGGCTTCTTTGTCAGACAGATCATTTCACCCAATTGTACAACAAAATTTATCATGGGCATGTACTTTTGTCTATATTTTATTTTACTTTGAGTTCTTAAATTTGATTTCAGGTGCAATTTCATTTTACTGTACAGCATTAAAGATGAAAGCCTGCATCTTCTGACGTAGCAGTCTGCTTGGACGATATGATCTCAAAGGGTGAACCAATGCTGAGTTGAGGAACTCTATCGAAGGACCTAGTATTGGGCACAGTTTTCATTGTACAGAAATTAGATAAAAAGATTTGGATGTATAAGTATTAAGAATTCAAGGCACAAGTGGCTGTAAATGAATCTTTTCATTTTTTTTTTTTTTTTCTTCTGTTTGTGTGAGAGCTAGCAGGGGGTATATTAAAGCTTTCACATCCCCATTGGAATCTCATCTGTTTAATTTTGAAAGTATGTAACAAATGACAGAAATTCTAGAAGAGTAAAATGAGTGCAATTTGTGTCGCTTGTGAAAGAAATGGCTGTCACAACTGCATATTGGGGTTCATCTGAGATATAATTGGAAAAAAGGGACTATCTACCGTTATAAATGACAATTTCTCTTTATTTTGTCTTGTTCTAAATATTTCTCAGGCAGGGAAAAAAAGGCCAGTAATTGTGTGTAAGACATTTGATCTTTTCACATAAGGAAATATTAGTGAATCACAGAGGATGATTCCATAAATGCAGAGCCATTCAGCCTGAACTTGACCTTAACTTAAGAGTTACGCTGCCTGAATTGCTGTCAGATTAGGAAGAATAGGCAGTTTGTATTTCATTTCTAATCAACAAACATCAAAGTCTTAAAACTAAGAGTTTCTGTTCTTTTTTTTTTTTGTTGTTTGTGTTTCACTTGACATGATGTTTTTGAGGTGTTAGTTATTTTTTAAATTGATTCTGGGTTTCAGTTTCAATTTGAAGAACTTGTAGTTGTAATGTTGTTGTTGATATTTGATAATAAAACATTGAACTGAAATGTTCCTTTAGTAATGGGTAACATAATTATTGCATTCAAATTAAAACACTTGAAGATTAATGATTAAAGATAAGTACCATAGCTATCATAGGACAATCTGGTCTCGACACAAAACTTCTCTTATGCATCTCCTTTATGTAAAGTTGATTTTATTATTAATTACATGAATATTAGAGTATTGAACTGAAAGGTACCTTTAGTAATAGAAAAGATAATTATGTTTCAGTATACTTTTATCACCATGTTATCATGATAGTAATTATCTATTACAGTAATTATTTACTATAACTATCAGATGTTTTTTGAGAGATCTTCATGTCATGAGAGAAAACTAACAACTTCTGATACAGATGGGCATAAATAATCTTGAAAAATGCAGTCATTGGAAAGAGGCGAGTGTTCTTCTTTTCCTGTTGTCTAAGATCATCCTGAAGACAAGAAATCTCTTTGATCTGATTTAAATGGGACAGGCCGACTTAGAAAGTATTGATTTAGCTCAAATTGTCGAGTCTTGATATTATACATATGCAGCAAATGTCATTGTAAGTTTCAAACAATTCTTTAACATTCTGTTAATCATTTCTTATTTTCTGCTCAAACAACATTGAAGGTTAATGGTCAGATAAAATCCCTTTTACAGGATTTGTCTGCTACCAGTATAAAACTTTTCATACATACTTATATTTTGTATATTTCATGGCAAAAATAGTTAAAGATTTTTCAGTTACTAAGTTTTGTTTTATAGGTCAGGACTTGGGGTTTTTGCTTCATTATATAATCAAAGAAATTATTCCTGGAATAAACCCAAAATTGATGGAATGAGATTTGAAATGTGACAGTTTTAGTTTTTTTGATATATCAAACAACCATTTTTGTGTATGTGTGTGTGATGTTTATCACCACTTGTGAAATTTCCTTCTTTATTTCATGATATTCTAATGAAAGAGACCAGACTACGTTTTTCATTCTTTAGATATAGGAGGACATACATAGAACACATCTAGAATATTTTGTGAGTATGACATGCTGTAGGAGTTTGGCTTCATAGCAGGTGAAATCAGCTGCATTTGGCTTTATAGTTTTTGTGAGAGGAAGGGCCCAGCAATATGTGAGTTTGATCAGTTGTTCGAAACTGTGATCAGTTGTGTATACTTGTATACAAATAACTTACATGTATATATTCCCACATCTGAACTGAACTGACCCTAGTGAGACTTGGGGTCTTGGCTTAATATGTGCATGTGCATTGAACCAAAAGTGTATTTATGTAAAAAAAAAAAACAACAACAAACATTATATCCACCCAGTGTCATCATAGATCTATTTATTGAAATAATTAACAAGTTGTAAGTGTGCTAGTTATGTGTGGGTGTTTTGTTTTCTCACCCTCATTGACTCTATGACTTTATCCCATGACTACAAGATGTAATATATATTCCAAAAATTTATCATAGGAATGTTTTCATATCTGTAGACATTTGCAGCATTGTATTTCCAGGGCATTAAATGAAAGGCACAAGATTTATGGATGCATGATACATACAGTGTGTAAGTATTTGAACCTTGTAGTTTTGGATATGTTGGTACAATGACCATAATGATTAATGACTACTGTTTTGATTCCAGACCTTAATTTTTAAATGTAGAGTGTGGTATTTGTGGATGTATTACCCTGAGCTGATGTCCACTAGTTAAGCCCTATAAACTGACTGAGACAGGAGGATCACTCATTATCAGTCATCCTTTTGAAAGTTGGCATTCGTTTGAAATATCATTGGGAACATCCATACTATAAATCTGCAACAAAACCCATGAAAGGCTTATGGACTCGAGAAATCATCTGAAATTTGGCACACAACATTGTTGCATAAAGGTCTGTGTTTCTACTTACATAAAGCCGAAAAAAGCTTACTATGTTTGACGTTATCCTAAAAAAAGGGGGTAATAATTGAATAGTAAAATTGCAAGAGTGTTCAATCCAAATTGTACGTTCGATAGAATGATGCATTCAAAATATCAACATCGAGGTGCATAGACTTGCCATACATTTTGAGTCACAGCGCAGTATCAGTCTGACTTGCATAAAAAAAAAAAATCTAGTAATCATATACCACTGGCACTTGATCATCCTTGACGACCTTGTACTAGTATTCACAATCACACCTGACTTTACATTTAAAATGAAAACAAAAAGAATCGGTTAGGGGAGATTAGATTTTTAAAATGTTACAAACATCAGCACAGTGTACCATATACTTCTTTTTTTAATGGGCATTCAAGGGGTAAGAAATAGGACTTAATGTTGTTGAAAATGGAAGAAATGGAGGAGACCTAGGGATGATCAGTGGAATTTACAACAGTGATATTAGTTTAGCAAGAAATAAATTTATTTCTAAGTAGATAAAATGCAGTAAATGTATCTCCATGTAGATACATCCTGCATTATTTATTAGTAGAGGGCATTTTATGTAGCTATTCGTCTTTGAAAGTGAATTATGAAATATTGAGGACACATTCTTTTCACACTATGTCTATGAATTTGATGCATTTGTGTTTACTTTGAATGGGAAGTCCAACCTGTATTTACTATACTGATTATCTCTCTACATTTCCTCTGTTCTTGGTTGAACTTAGTCCCAGAGCTGGCTTTGAATACTGTGCCATATGAAACACATTTCTGGTGTTGTGGGCAAAGTGGATGAAATCTAGAAAAGGCTGCCGTGCTGAGACAGGCAAAAAATATGTTTTCTTTTGATTACGATCAACTTTATGCAAAAAATAATCACTTTGATCCACTTTTTCTTTCTAGTTCTGGTATTGATGGAGCACCTGCTCTTCTGCTGTCAGTCACATTCTCTGTAGACATATCAAGTTACTCTTAACACATCACTTTGGGTGATACTATAATATGTTGAGCTTCTATCCTGCTCATACTAATACATCAGCATGTGTGCTGTAATATAGATTGTAAATTTGTATATTTTGTAAATTTCTTACAGCTTGCTGAGAGAGTGGGCAAAAAACTTGTGGAGCCCTTTTGCATTTGGAGGGGCCAAATCAAAAGACTTCCCTGGCAAAAAGACCCCCCCCCCCCCCCCACTAACTTTGAAAATTAATAATGAAAAAAGTTTACTATAGTGTGTCCATCCTGGCATAATAGGGACCACAGAAGTAGGTCAGGTCAGGGTGCATGCAGGCACTATAAGTGCAATTGGATTAAACAACACTACCCTTCCTGCTGGGAAGTCATATGTATTTTTTGGGGGTTGAAATAGCAACATACTTGTAACAAAAAACAATATTCATGTCTTACTACATGTGATTTCAGTATAGGTTGTCAAAATCTGTTAGTGATTTATAGAAATGTCATCATGATATCATTTTCTGTTTTAGAAGCTGTGGAGGGTCTGAGAAGGATGAAAAACAAATAAACAAGAACGAGTTGTTATACTGATGAGCAGATTACTATATAGCGTCTCTGCCATGCACAATTTGAGTATGGGGCATTTGAGTAGTTTTAGTCAGGGCATAAAAACTGATTTTTAGATTTAGCTATCATGATACAGTGATAAAAATCATCATGTGCTTGTTTGTGGGTACATAGTTGTTAGGATGAATACTTCAACTTGTCATGGCCAGTTCCTGTAAAAAAAAAAACTGTCCTTATGTCTGTCAGTACTATAACATCCAGTTCTTTCTTCCCAGTCTGTGTGTAGCCACAGCTTTGCCCATAGGCAAAAAATATTCTCTGTTTTTTAGTTAATTTTTTTTTATGCATAGCCACCATTGCTTCAATTGGTAAACTACTTTGAAATTAACAGAGAACATAAAGGAAGGGCAAATTTTACACATCACACGATATAAAAAAGTTTGCTTGATTTTGGTCTATACATGAACAGCTGTACTTTTAGTGTCATGGAGTGTAAATTACTCATTTCATTAGGGAGCCATATGACATGTCCTTCATTTTTACCAATTAAGTAAAACAAAATTTCAATCCTGTAAATCATCAAGATCAGATCGGGAGCTCTTTGATGAATTGAATAGCTTAATTCAGAGCTAAATGCATGTACCCTTTGATAATCATCTTGCAACTTTACAGTCCAGTAAGAGTGATCAGCAAAATTTGCTGAGAGAATGTTGAACTTACATGGTGTTTGGTATTGAAATACAGTATGTACATATTAACCCAAGCTTTTGTGTGTGTGTGTTTTTTTTTTTTCTTTTTTGTTTAGCAACTTTTCATTCAAAGATATCCACGATTGGGTAATTTAATGCTTATATATATGTACTTAAAAAATTGGCTTGTTGATTAGATGTTCAGTTGTGCTTTTCGACTTTGCACGCTGACCCTGTGTATTTTTGTCTCGCTGTCTCAGGTCACGTTGCAGGATGATATTATTGGCTGACTAAACTTAACATTTTTTTCTGCTGACTGTTTTGACTAATCTGTGAACTTGGATAATCTTTCGGCATGAAAGAAATTAAATCTCCTCAAGTGAAAAAAAAACAACAGAAAGAAAGAAACAAACAATTGAAAAAAATCTAACAAGAGAGTGAAGCTTTTTTGAATCCTTATTTGCTCTAATACGTATGTAGGCTGATACCTATAATTAATATCACCTTAAAAAACTACAATTTCAGTGACATCTACAAGAGAAGATACTATAATGGACCACACCATATTAGCATATTGATGGATCACTTCCTTACATAACATATCAATGCACTGTATGGGTCCATGTATTACATTATTTTTCAGATCATATGTCGAATGTTATAAGTCTTCACTGTTCATATTTATGGTTGGGAGGGGGAGGGAGGGGAGGGTAAAAAACCCAGAATTTGTCTTGTGATACAAGCAGAACAAGTTTTATTCTGTGAACATGTATTTCTAACCCAGCAATTGACCTGCATGTCCATTTGCCAAGGAAGATGGAAAGGTGCAAGATTAAGGATATTGATTTCCTGATAATGTTCATTATATTTTTATTAGGGCACTGATTTTGTTTAATGTTCTTATAATGAGTTTGTCCTTGCCATTTCATTTTCACCAGAGGTGGAAGTTTAGTTTCTGCATCACCAATTTGGCTTCAGGAAGCTGTAAAATTAAAGTGAAATAGATCTATTTCTGTACATGTACTTATAGCTTGTTTGAAAGCACATACATACTTGGGATTGAGGATATGAATTCCTGAAACAGCTGGTCTCATCAGTTAATTACATATGAAGGGGAAGAATCTTACCACAGAATTAGATAAATCCAGTTTTCTTGTTTCGAGAAAAACATTTGTTGTTTTCCTTCCTCAAATAAACATGTTTTTGCAAAACTTGCGAAACGCTAATAGCCTTCGGACATGTCAGTCATATTTTGTCATGTAAGAAGCATTTAAATCAGGCCATATAACTCTCACAAAGGTACCAAAGTTTGTGACTTCAAAATTTTTGGTGCTTATCACATTCTGCAGTCAAAAGTACATGCATATATGCACTTGTGTAAGGAAAAAGTCAAGATGATGATGTGCTCTGTTACACTTCACTGTTGTGTCCTAAAACTGCTGATTGTTGGTTTGAAAGTCTCTCAAGGTTGTTTTCACTAAATGTTTGCAAAAACATTAAGAATTCCATGCTCGCTTCTACAGCTTCTGTTATCCCAAGGCAAACATCTGAACAGCATCAAATGGATAGAGACAAATGATTTTAAGAAGTTTATAGAAAGTCAGTGGTTTTAACGAAAAAGAAATAACAGTTCCCTGAAGAATCCTGACAGACTGATATATAGGGTCAAGCCTGATCTGCCACAGCCCAGTGTAAGAAGTAGAAGAATTTGTCAGTACCACAGACGGGAAATCCATACTGACATGTGCAATACTTAATGTGCTGGTAGTTTAAAAACATGCCTGAACATATCAGAGCTTACACTCTTTACTTACAGTTGTGATTATATTCTAGCATCAGTGATGAGAGTTCAGAATAGGCCCACATAATGAGAAGATTTCCAGGTGTATTGTATTTTGTAGACAAGAGAAGACAGTATCATTAAATGTAAAAAAAAAAAAAAAAAAACCCTTGACGATACTCACATTGTACCATTGTTTCAGCACCAGTACATTTTTTTCATGTATGATTCCATGTTGTAGGGAATGTTCTGTAAAGTAAAGTGGAGTGATGATAGTAGAGCCAAACAAGTGAAAGGAAATAAACTACATGTACTTGTATTTGGTTAACATGTTTTTGCATAGGACAAACCTGAGTGCGGTCTGTTACTTATACGTGTTGGTCAGTGACATGTACTTGCATCAGATCAGTAGAACTGATACAAGTATACATGTTCATAGCAGTTAAAGTTTGTGCACGAGATATATTTTGATATGGTAGCATTGTGTAGTAATCATGATTTGGTGGCTAGCAGCCACAGTTGCATATATTTGCCATGTTTTAATTTACTTTCTGTTTTGTTTATTTAATAATTGTTATTTCCATGCATTACATAGGCTTTGCATAATATTTTCAATTGTTGGTAGGCAATTTTGAACTGATGAAAGAATGTGCAATTGTTGACAGTGGCGACGTCAACTTTATTTCCAGCAGGAGTTAAATTAGTCATTGTGGACTAGCCTTTGAACTCAGTTTTATCTTATCCAGTATTAGATATAAGTGTGACATGACGAGACATCTGGCTGCAAGTGGCTGAAAGGCCTATTAGAACATAAGCGTCATATAAGATTATATTAAGAAATGGTCGTGGTATTCTGGCCAAGATAGCCTCCATTTGAAGCATTTCTAAATAACAATAATTATGACAAACATAACTGGCTAAGCTTACATTTTGTTATATAGCAACCAATGAAAGATAATCATTATTACATTGCAGTAACTTGTATGACAATACACATATCTCATGTTCGTCCTTATTCAAAATTGGGTTCCCGTTTTGTGTAGGGAAACATGCAACTGATACAAGTGGTAGAGTTCACTGCTGATGCTGGGGAATGACTGGTAATAGGAATCTGCTTACATATAATATATATTTATGACTCTTAGATTATTGGTGATGTTCTTTATGGCCCGTCTTCCTCATATATGTATGTTCAGCTGTCATGTTGCGTATGTTGTGAGGGAAGAAAATTACCATGTCCATACGTACATGCTTCTCATAACCAATAAAATGACTGTTGCCATGTCATGTTGAAATAAAGTTGTTTATATCACATTCCTTCGTTCTTTATCTATTAAATTATCTTGTGATGTCAGTTTCCTTAAGTTCATTGACAAAGCATATTGAGATGTGAGATGCGTCCCTCACTTTTTGTTGTCGTTCTTTTTTTTTCACCTGGTGTTTTGTTTGAAGTGTGGATTGTATCATGAATGGTTAGAGGAGCAGGCCTACCCAGGTAGATCATCTGAAATGGAAGACGACTTGCTAAGAGTTAGAAAATGTTAGTGATTTAACTTACTTGTTTGTGTGTGTGTGTATATTTCAGTATTGACACTTTTGCTTTGTACATGGGTTTTTATATTTTTGACAGATGCATATAAAGTGTACACATTAAACAGTGGTATCAATATGTTTGGTGGTTTCTTTCCCTTTAAGCCGTGGTAATGATAATTTATAGAGCTTCATTCACCCATTCACAGCACCCCTCTCCCCACTCTGCCTCCATCCACTTTTCCTCTGCTTTCCCAAGCCTGGACTCCAAGAAGAAAAAAAGGTCCAGGGGAGGACAATGCAGATCTCCCTCTGAGGAAAACATGTTAAGGATGATTTACTGCTACAACGGTATTTTTTATTAACTAACTGGAGCTACCCATTTATCATCATATACAAGTACACTCATTGATATACATGTATCTATTGCAAGTGCAATTCAGTACATGTGTACGCATGGGTACGTACATTTATATCTATATTGTAAACTTATTATGTATCTATATGTATTTATCGTCACTTCTACAAACTGACAATTTATCATTTCGACAATTACAATAAAATCAATGGTACATGTAGTACATATTATTATATGTAGAGAATAATAGCTCGACTTAAATTTGTTAAATGTGACACTGTAGATCTATTAATTATACAGGATGGGCCATAAGTAGGCTAGCAGTTGTTTAACTACATGTATTTGTATTTGTGTCGTGCTTTAGGTCAAAATTAGCCAAGCCATTCTTCAAAACTAATTCAAAATCATTTGAACATTTAGAAGATTAAATTTTATTGTAACTAAGAAATTTAATTGTCATAAATTGTTTTATAATATGTAAAGTGCCTATCTATAAAGTGTTAGCCTACTTTTGGCTATCCGGTAGTAAACCTTGATTATAATACATGTGTTAGCAGCAAATTAGCTCTTATCAGCGTTGCTGTATTAATTAAACGAATTGATATTAGGACGGGGTGGGCCGGTATGACCTTGACCTTAACCGAAAATCAACGAATGAAAAACGAAGTTAAAAAGGGATGTGTCAAACAATAAGTTTGAGAAAATTCTTTCAGATAGGCAGTGAAAGAAAAGAGGGAGAAAGGGTAGAATAATTGTGTGCGTAGATTTTTACGGCTAGTCTATGAAGGATTTGGACACAGTTTTTTATATACATCAAGAATGTAATGAAAATCTAGATCTAGATTCCAGATCTAGACCTCGTCCAAGAATTAGCACAGATCGGGATCTAGATAGATTATATTAACGACTTTCAACTATTATCACCTGAAAGTCTACTGTTAAGGAACTGTAACCGCAAGAATTTTCAAAAAGTGTAAATTTATTAAAGTTGTAAATCAAGCAGCTGTATTTTATTTGCTTACATTGCGACAGGTCCATACTTAATATCCCACTAGGATACTGTCTGTTTAACGCAAGTGGAATTACACAATAACCAATACTAATAATAGTAGCAACAACAGTAACAATAGTAAATAAATAATAATGCAACATAATGAATGAATAGAAAGGTACATATACATGTAGACTTATGTATTCCATTCTGATGTTTGCCTGCAGTACATTAGTTGACTAGCTGCATGGAGACATCCACATTTCTTAATGTAGTGAAAGTTTTACTTAAATAATAATGTCGGTGATGAAAAAACCGATAGCAAGTGATGAAACATAATTTACAGTTTTTGAGGGAGGGAGGGAGCTAATTTGAAACTGAATCTGGATTAAAATTCAATCCATTTAAATGATGTAACTTATGTTCAAAACTAAATTGACTATTTTTAGTTAGAGCTCTTATTGAATATATGATGTAAGGAATTGAATGAAATAATATCTTTAGATTTTTCTACTTACCAGTAGGCCTATAGTGAATATGAAACCATTAACATGTGACAGAAAACATCTTTAAATTTAACTAAGTTGCATTGTTTTTGAATAGTTAGGTTCTGTCACTTTTATCTCAAACTTAGTTAGATATTTGCATGAAGATTAGGAAACACCCATTGTATTATTCTCAAATAGGTTGTGAGATACGGAACTGTTTCTCTTTTTCAGGAAATAAATTGCATCCTCTGACACTGTAAACTATGGCATCCAAAATGACAGCTGTGACTTGGTTCATGATGATACCACATATCATTGGCCTAGCCTGCTGTCTTGAAAATACTTGTGTTAGAAGTGATGGTCACGGTGTTGTGAACATGAAAATACACCCATTTGAGTTCCCTTTCTATGACACAAGTCTGTCATGGCAAGAGCGCGTGAATGATCTTGTATCCAGACTGACACTTGAAGAGATGCAGATACAGATGGCACGAGGAGGTGCAGGAGAATACAGCACACCAGGCCCAGCTATACCCAGGCTTGGCAAGTAGATCTTAACTTTATGCTGTCCTAGTCAAAGAGAATATATTGAAATAAACTTTCAGTATACCCATGTCTGAGAGTCATTCAGTTTTTGGAATGAGTCTTCAAGCACATTGTGCTTAATCGCTCGGAGCTATGATTATGCATTAGAGCTTCAAAATGATGAGGTGAACAAAAGCAGAAGGTGCTTGCTGAAGAAAGATCAATGAAGTTTATTTTGCTGAAATGTAAGTAATGTGCAATGAAATCTTTCCCTAATGAAATTATTTATTTTTCAAGTCATTGATGGGTTACTGTTACAGAACAGTGACTGTGCTGGAATGTGCTAAAATAATTAAACCCATACTCAAAGTCATGTCAAGCAAGAGTTGAGAAAAATTTCAGTTCATTATGCTAAGTAAGGAATACTGCATCTCATCTTATGTCTGTGGACTGCTTGCGCAGGTCAGAGCATGCCTTTATCCATGTTGTAGCCATATATTAAATATTTTGTTGTGGATTTTGACATTTGCTGCGTAATTGTTTTCCCCTCATAATTCAAATACAGGTATTGGAGCTTATGTCTGGAACTCTAATTGCCACCGCGGTGATCAAGGAGCAAAGGAAAATGCAACAGCATTTCCACAATCCATAGGACTAGCTGCATCCTTTAGGTAGTAAATACATTATGGACATTTTTAGATTTGCAACCAAAAAAATAATACATGTAATAGAATAACTGTCATAGAAAATGGTTTTTGCTTGCTCGTTTCTTCTGTGATAAACCAATATGAATGTGAACAATATCATTGTTTATTGCTTAAAATGAATAATTTACTGTAGATCATTTTGAAGAAATATGAATTTAACTTAATGCACTGATAATGTATGACATTTCTTATAGATTAGTATTCTTCTCTGTTCTTAGCTATCCATCTGGTTGTAAAGATCTTTTTAACTCACCATTTGAAACACCCTTTTTTTAAGACCATTTCTTTGGATCCATTTCATGGTGCCTTCCAAAACATACTGATTTGCACTTTGTAGTATCATATTTTGATGTTTGTTATTGGAATAGAAATGCATGAGAGGCATCTTTATAAAAGTGTTGGTGTCTCTTTGTTATAGCATATTTGTATTTCTCAGTCCAAAGCTGCTGTTTGATGTAGCAACTGCAGCATCTATAGAAACACGAGGCAAACACAATGATTTTGTTCGGCGAGGAGTCTATGCTACTCATACAGGAGCCAGCTGCTTCAGTCCAGTCATCAACATTGTCAGGGACTCCAGATGGGGAAGAATTCAAGTAAGTTTGGAAACAATCAAAAAATACCTCAGATGTGACAAAATGTGTATAAGATCCAAAACATTTTCTGCACATTGCAGCTGATTAAGGAACAGTGAAAATAATTTCAACATTTAAAAAAAAATTTGTTTAAATCAGTAGACAGTTTAACGAGAAAAATTGTAGGTTACAGATCGAGATAACTTCCACCAGGAGGTTGAAAGACGTATGTAGAACGTATTACAATGTTGCAATCAGTATCATTTATAAACTGTTTGAATATATATGATTGGAATGATACAAAAATATCTATATTTTCTTTCTCATTTTAGTGCTACCAATAATTATTGATGCAAATCGCACTTTTCCTTTTTTGGTCATGTTAAAATTATTTAAAGTTGCTGTACATTTTCAGCTTGTGTTGAAAAATACATAAAGCTATTTCAGTATATTTTTCTAATTGAGATTAGAAGATTAGCTTTTTGCTTTCAACTGATCTGATGTGGACCATTGTAAGAACTAGAATCACCTCTGCTGTTATTGCTTATTTGAGTGCAGAGGATCATTTTTGTAACCACCTTGCCTATGAATAAAGATAGAAGATTTCGTTGTCTTTCCTTTGAGTAATAAGATTATACATGTGTTCCTCTGAATGCTACATATATTTTAATAGTACCTTTTGTGCTTGATTTCAGGAGACATATGGAGAGGATCCTTACATGAGTGGTGAACTGGCTGTCAGTTTTATAACTGGCCTACATGGTAAGTCAAAATGTTGTCAGTTGCTCAAGTTCTCATTTATCGTTCATCTTGTAGTTTTGGCACATGATTACATAATGAATTCTGTTGTCATTCAGAGAGCAATGGCGAGGCAGACAAATGTGGTTGATGTAAGTGTTAAACACCAAAGTGGCATCAAATATCAACCACAAAAACGGTGGATTTCACCAGATTTTGTCCATAGTGATAGATTACCACCTACCAAACTACTAAAATTTGGCACACTTATATTTTGAGAATGTTTTCCGGACTAATAGGGGGATTTTCTTTAATATTCTAGCTTTTGCTGTTAAAAAATTCAGAATTTGAGTGCTTTTTTTTGTCTTTCTCAAAGCAGCTCAAAATGAGCTAAATTATGATCATATGAGACACGACATGATGAAATCAGGCTCTCGCTAAATTTTGAGCATATGGAATTATTGGTATCACTGTGAAGATTATTCATTTCCCTTTCTGTGTGTGAAAAAATTTTTGTTCTACCTTAAGTAAAAGTCGAGATATTGGCAATCAGACAATGGGGGTGACCTGTTGCTGCAGCTGAATTTAGTGAGAAAATGGCCCGATCACTTTTGTTGATGCTTCTTTATCCATATTGGGCCATGCCACTAAACTACAATTTTTGGGCTTTTACTCAATCTATTTCAGCAAATTTAACACTGAAATACATTTTTACATTGATATAGAAGGGTTCTGTGAAAAAAAAAAAAACATTAAAAATTCATTCACTGTTGAAAAACACGTGATTTCTCCAGTCGTCTCAGTTTGATGAGCGCCTGATTTCATCGTGTCGTGTCTCATATTGACTTTGTGGCAACTGTTTCAGTCAAGTGTTGAGGAGGAATGGCGTTTGAGTGAGGCCTTGCCATTGTTGTTTGTTTCATATTTCAGGTTCTGTTGATATTTGTGAAGTTTAGCACCCATTTTAATGGGCATCCATCTGGTATTCCAAAATATAAACCCTCTCCTTCCGCTAAAAAATTCTGCTTCCCCATTGGCTAGCTCCTTGTCAGTCATCTGTTAGTATGTAAACAAGCTGACAACTGATGGGTAGCCTATTCCTGTCCGTTGTCTGCTAGTATTATAATACTAGATCTGCAGTCTCGATAGGCCTAATCTACCGTCCAAAGGGCCTAGTATCTAGCTCTAACCGAGATCTGATTAAAACAAGGAAATGTACAAAGTTTACCCTTGTATTTTTGGAAAAAAAAAAAAGAAATTGCTAGGTTTTGCTGTAGTTTATTTTCAAAACTACCGAACAGAATGAGCCAATCAATGAAACATAGCAAGCGGGTACTTACATGACTCATTTATAGAATTATCTCCATTTTTTAAAAAAATTGGAGTTACTAGGTATTACCTTTGGACGGTAGTAATGGTCATCTGAATACGGTAGATCTAACCATAATAATGTATGACAAACAAATATATATGCAAAACTAATATGCTGAATGCTTTTTCATCTTCTATGGGGCCAAAATTCCTTAATTTTGGGTTTTTGCATTGATTCGTATACAGGTTGTAGATGTTTTCCCAAAAGAAATTTGATGCCTTGTTTTTGTTGTTACTGTTTGCTTCATTTTGGAAAGAAGAGCTCATGCATTGCCATAGTTTTTTCATTTTCCAGGATAAATATATATATGACACTTATATTGAATGTAGATAAAGTTTGTTGGTTCTAGGAAGAAGACAGATAGAAAGATGCCAAATCAAATCTCCCTAGAAACTCATTGTAATCATGAACCGTTTTCAGTCTCTGTAACAGATATAGTAATGAAATGTTCCTAAGAACCTAAGAATGAATCATGTTCACCACAGAAATTCATTTCTGCCATCACCAATGTACTTATCAGGCTGAGACATTGTTTTTTGAGCCTGCCTTGCTCTGACACACCTTGTGATATTTTTGTTTATATGCGAGTGTGAATGTATCTTTGCATATTAAGTATGTCTCATCAACTGTGAATGGAATTTCTTTTTTCATAACAAATGAAGTTTTTTTTTTCTTATCTTACCTTATTACCTAACCTTACCTTACCTTACCTTACGTTATGTTATGTTATTTTGTCTTTTAGTGTAGGATAAAGATAAGCTCAGTACGACTGAACATAAATGCAGTTTATAGTAGATTTTATAATGAAATGACCACAAAGTGCAGACTTTTATTGGTGACCAGAATTCCACCTCACTGATATTCAACATTGCCTTAGAGTTATTATATCGGGTTTTCCTCTGAAACTGCATCAGGTCTTAAAGAGTTAACCAACAACAGAATTGGGAGGGTTTATCTTGGCATAGTAGTAAATGTACTGCTTTGGTCCCTTGGCGACAGTATAAAAGCCGCTGCCATCTGGTGTCCAGGCAATGCTCTCAGTGCTAGGCACAGTAATGTAGCTGCTGACAGATTCTGGGACTGTTGTCCTGACAGCGTCAATGTAGTCATGGTTGCCAATGCTGGAAATGACACATTTGTATGCTAATGGTGACACTTTAAAGGGAAAATCTAGGAAAATGGATGTTTGGAGATATTATGGATGAATTAGAATGGATTTCCTCACATGTACACTCTCTTTCTTGAAAAAAAAAAAACTCCTTCATGTCCAGTCTCACTGTCTGTTTCATTTTTACTCTCTCTCTCTTTTATCCCATTTCTGACTCGCTCTCTCTCACCCTTCTGTCCCCTCCTCCCCTCCCCCCCCCTCACTTCACCACCACCACCATCTTTCTACATCTCTCTGCATTCATCCTGCTTTCTCTCTCCCACTTTCTCTTATTTTCTCGGATTTCTTCCCCTTCCCATATCCATATCTGCATGGTTGTATTGAACAAACTGTTTGGAATTATCTCCAAAGAGCTACTTTAAATATTTTAAGAGCTCAATATTCAGCAAAATCTAGTTTTATGAAACAATTAAAAACTAAAAAAGCAGGTTTTTCTGTCAATTCCATTATGTTCTATATAAGTCTTTCAACCTCCTGGTGGAGGTTATCCCGAACTCTGTCAATTCCACCTTTGTCTCAGTCTGCCACACATATTATAGACTTATTTATTATGTCAAAGGATTTCTTTCTTCTTCTTAAAGGGAGCTGAGGAGAGAGGTATGGGATAAATATGTCAGTAGTACACTCAGGGGGAGATACTCTTGTCTCTAGGATTTGACATTCCTGCCCATATCTGAATTTTGAACACGGCTCACTTGAGATAGAAGACTTCTTCCTCTCCCACAAACAAAACCTCTTTGCCATTAGGAGAGATGTCCCCTCCCTGAGGGTCATGGTGTGTAGTGAAGATTTTGAGAATGCCAGTGTCTGAGATGTTGAGGATCACTGGCGTGCCCCAGGGGTTGCTAGACCAGGCGGAGTCTGGCAGTTCAGCCACCATTGCACGCCCTGTCTCCACCTTGGACGTGATGAATAGACGACCTTCAGGGGAGACCATGAGAGTCTCGGCATCTTCCTCTGGCCAGCTGCAACAACAAAATAATAATAATATTAATATGATAATAATAATAATTAATAAAATGGAAGACCCAAAAATGAGGAGTAGAAATGCAAATGATATGAAGTAGTCAGATTCAGATTTTTAGAAAATTAGCGTTTTTTATTTGCACTGACTGTTATGCTGATCAAAATAGACTCATTGCTATATTGCTGCCAGGTTTTCCTTTTCGACCAATCAAGTTGCATTGTTTCATTTGATTCGGAACATTGGATTAGATCTTGAAGAGTTAAAATGTAGATTTTAGACCCCAGAAGGGAAAAATTTCACATCAAGCCAAGTGGCTTCAGGGTGCTTATGGTTAGAGTAAGATTAAGGATTACGTTACATTTAGGGTTAGGATAAGAGTCAGGGTAAGATATAGGATTTATTCAAGTATGTTGGAACATTAAGTTACAATATTAAAGTTACAATATTGATACCACCTAGTGGTAGCAGTGCCTCATTGGGACTTATCTTTTTTTTATCACTTACTCTGTGTTTTAATATAGATGAAACTTGACTTTGGAAATAATTGTATTTCATTTTTTTTTTGGTAGGGCAATAAAGGAATAGGCAGCTCAAGATTAGACTTTGTAAATATGTTAGATGCTTATCATAAAAGAAAAGAAAACAAATAGCTTAGTATCATATGTATTTCCACTACAGAGTACTGCCAATTCTAATCCTAACATTGAGCTACTTTCTTCTTCTTCTAATGCCTGTTGATTCTTTGAGGAACATAGGGTCAAGACAACATTCTTCCAGCACACATGATTCTGACAGGTCCTCCCCAGCTCGGCCCACATCATTCCAGCGGCCTTCACCTCAGCATTGATACTCATGTGCCAAGTCTGTTTTGGTCGGCCCACTTTCCACTTTTGAGCTACTTTAAACCTATATAATTACTTAAGCTATGTAATTTGCCAATCCTGATTTGAGTATTAGGATTTGTGATGATCGTAATTATCCCTTTTGGGAGGTAGGGGGAGGGGGGAAGGCACTGCTAGTTTTGGTATCAGTGCTGAGTTACTGCTAATCTTAAGCCTATAGTTGTTTGAAGGCATCTATAACTTTACTTTAAGCAACTGCTCGTCTTATCTAGAGGGCTGAAATACTCCAAATAAAGGATCTTCAATAATTTGTTATAGAGTCTTATCTGGTAGCCTATGATATAAAAAGGTCATGTAGATAGACAAAGACGTGATGTGGGCTACCGCAAATCCTGATTCTAACACAAACCCATGTGATCACTTAAAAGGGAAGGCTTCATAAAGACCCAATCCATTTCAAGAAGGTTGCCCTGTATTTTCTCAGTCACAATAATATGAAAACACTCATTTCTCATTCAAAGTAGCTCACATATCACTGGTTCTCTCTTCCTTCTGCGCTCTATGTCACTGGTATTCTAGAGTTTTTTTTCTCCATTTATGCGTTTTTTTTCTGGTGCAGAATTGCAAACAACATCTCGATACTATAAATCTGCAGCAAAACCCATAAAAGGCTTCTGAACTCGAAAACTGCCGAATGTATCCATCTGAAATTTGACATACAACATTGTCGTATAAAGATCTGCGTTTTTACTGACATAAAGCCGAAAAAAGCCTTTTATATATTAAGTTATTCCAAAAAGGCGATAATAATTAAATTGTAAACTCGAGAGAGTGTTTAATTTGAATTCTACGCTCAGTAGAATGATGCATTCAAACTACCAAACAAATTTTCTTTGAGTAATGTTCAGTTTTATCATCCAAAATCCAACATCGAGTTGCATATGCTTGCCATGCACTTTTAAGCCACAGGGCAGTATCGGTTTGACCTATATTTAAATATTCTCCCGCAAAGGATGTGGATTCTTTTCTAGTTCTACCATAAAGAGTGATGAAGTGACAAAAATTCATGGGAGGGATAGCCTAGATGAATTGATTGGGGGGGGGGGGGGGGAGACTGAAAGATGAGTCTAAGCTGACTTGCAACATGATCACAAAACATGTAGATGAATTGGTGGAGGGGGTTGAGACAGAAAAGACTAGTCTAAGCTGACTTACAACATGATCACAAGACATGTAGATGAATTGATGGAGGGGATTGAGACAGAAAGACTAGTCTAAGCTGACTTACAACATGATCACAAAACATGTAGATGAATTGATGGAGGGGATTGAGGTGGAAAGACTAGTCTAAGCTGACTTACAACATGATCACAAAACATGTAGATGAATTGATGGAGGGGATTGAGACAGAAAGACTAGTCTAAGCTGACTTACAACGTGATCACAAAACATGTAGATGAATTGATGGAGGGGATTGAGACAGAAAGACTAGTCTAAGCTGACTTACAACATGATCACAAAACAT
>JBCEWB010313709.1:0-22043 GCA_039654565.1 Peronia peronii | reverse complement strand
AGATAGATAGATAGATAGATAGATAGATAGAGAGAGAGATAGATAGATAGATAGATAGATAGATAGATAGATAGATAAACGGACTGACAAATGAAATGGGCACATTATAAATGTCAAATAAATGAGAGAACCTACATTTAGCTTGCAGTATGAGACTTTGCGTTTTCTACATCACAGACTTAATTATTATAAATATGTGTATTTTGGTTTCTCTCCATCAGTGACATGAGCTTGGCGAGAGTGATTTCTCCGGTAGATCTGATCCCTCAAGCATTGTTTTTCGGGAGAAAGATGAAAAGTTGAGGGAGAGGGTGGGAATCAGTTTGAAACAAACAAACAAACAAACAACAACAACAATCAACAACAACAACAACAACAACAAACAAAGTAAAAAAAGAAAGAAAGAAAGAAAGCGGAGGGAGAACAAGACATTGACGTGTGAGCTCGTTTGCTCTTAGTTTATGTCCACGTTGTTTTAAATTACGGCTTATTGTGTACTTTTCGTTGCCACACGTTCTTTTTCATTCATCTTTCGATGAATAGCAAAAATATGAAATACAGAATATACTTTCAAATTGTTTATCAACAGATTTGCACTCAGGTATTGAAATTGACTAAATAGGCTGATATTCATAGACATTTCCTGCATATTAAATCCATACACGGAGGTTCCGCACAGATAAAAGTCCTATGTTTACTTTTCACCCTAAACGGAAACTGAAAAAATGGAACCATACAAGGTTTTGGGCAACTTAGCCCACTGGTATGGCTCAGCTATACATTTCATTTTCGTTTCAGCATTGAAGAATATCGGCCCGTACGCTTTGGAAGAGGCGGGAAACAACGTGAGTATTACTATTATGTTTGTTAGTCTGTGGTTTGTCACTAGCACAGTTTAGCTGCAGATTTCACTAAAAATTAAGCTACATGTATGCAAATATTTCCTATTGATTTCACATCGCCTTTCTTCAGGTGTGTTTGCTCCTCTGTGATTGGTGGCTTTTACTGATGATTAAAAACGATTAAAACAAAACAACAAAAAAGTAACCATCAGTTTGATATCAGTCACTGTATGAACAGTGAACGATTGTTCAGTTAAGCAAACAACACATTGCTGATAAAACCAGAACCATAGCCTATTTCTTTGATATCAAATGTCGAACACGGAGGCAGCAGAGCCGGTGACAGAGGCGGGAGGAAAAGGGGGTTGTAATTTTGTTCGCAAAAAGTTCTTTAACTTCCGCTTCTGATATTGTAAACGGTCGCAGTTTAAATGACCTGATATGTTTTGAGCTCAGGATCATCTACTTCAAACGGCCAGGCTATTATGCGATCAAGCCAGTCGCTCGATCAGCGAACCAGAGTCAGCGAAGGATTCAGGTTTTAGGGAAATGCATTGTAAATAATTAGCGAAACTCACCTTAATTCTTATGTTATGTCACACCCATGCCATTTCACTGATTTTTTTTTTTTTTAAATATGTGACAAATTTTTATGTGTGTGTTTGTATTTGAGAGATGGGAAAGAGGGGCGAGGCAGGGTGGGGTGGTAGGGGAACTGGTGATCTTCTATAACTGCCAATGGTTTACAGATTGAAAAAGGGGTAAGGGAGCATTCTGTAGTAGATCTACATGATCGTGTATTACAAAAGGTAAAAGGGAAGCAATCTATATTACAGAATTGCTAAAGAGGCAATTTCTGATATTGCAGCTTGCTCGGGGCATTTCACTCTCTTCTGTAGCCTAATGTCTTATCGGCCCAGAATAGTCTTTGGATGTCTTTGGATGAGGACAGTGCAATTAAATTGTACGATCTCTTGTACATTATTAATAAAGAGTGTGGACAAGTGGTCCATTCAGATATCCTGCAGTTTGCCTCCCTCGTTCTTTCAGTCCATCTCCCCACATTCCCCCGCGTTCTCATTCTACCCATCTCTTTTTCCCTCCTCCTTTCCATGCATCCATCCATCCCTCCTTCCTTCCCTCCATCTATCCATGCATGCATCCATGCATCCATCCATCCATCCATCTATCCATTCATCCATTCTAGCTACAGAGTTTACTTAGTACATTATAATCCTTGAATTTCCAGATTATCCTGCCCTACTCTGGCCACATTCCAGGTGGAATCAGCAATGGAACTGAAATCGTCATCAGCGGAAGAACCCATCCTAATTTCGATAGGTAAAACAAGGACGGACTTTGAATAATGTCATTTTCATCAAAAGTTTGGTGTACACAAACATCTTTAAAAACATTTTTTTTTTATATGCTTTGACAGTGAGACTAAAATCTCCACTAAATAACTCCTATTCCAGAGTGAAAACAATATTGTGCTCATTTTTTTCCCCCACATTTCATGTCATCCTTTTCAGTTTTTTTAAAAAATTAATGCAGTACATTTTAGTTGTATTTTTTTTTTTATATATAAAGATCTACTTAAATAAATAGATTGCATCTTTATTATTTCCTGAACAAAGAGATTCCGCAGTACTTTTATTTGCATTGTTTCACCACAGATATATTCACTACTGTTTTTTTCTTTTATACATATATCATTTCAATGATAAATAAGTTCAAGTCAACACTGATGTTTTAAAAATACTATTTCATTTACAAACAGATTTAGCATCAATCTGTGCATTGGTCCAACCTGCGAACAGGACACGGCTCTACATTTCAATCCCAGATTTAGTCAACGATGTGTTGTGAGAAATCATCGCCAAGGAGGAAACTGGGGCATGGAAGAGACTGCAGGGATTATGCCCTTCGGTAGAAATCACACCTTTGAAATACACATAAAAGTTGAGCGGCGTGGATATAAAGTAAGCATCTACTATTAGTGCAATAAAAGTTTTAAACTGTTTCTGTCATTTATGAATGTTTCACAATTTCTAATGCAATCCCCTCTCCCCATTTTTTTCTGTAATAATTGCCATCTTGGTAGACTACCAAGGTTATTTTACCAAATTATAATTTAATACTATCATTTCTTAACTTTCTCCTTACAAAATCAATGCATTTATAAGCTTGTGTTCCAACAAAAACAAAGTGAAAATCAATAGACATGATCGTGACGTCTGCATAAAGTAAGATGAAATCGGAAGTGGACTGAAATCAGTTAAGATGGAGTTATGTAAAAAACCTAAACTTTAGCAATGAAATAATACTGTAAAATTTAAAATATAATCACAAATGAAATGATTTTAAGTAGATGGTTGTCTTCAATTGTAACTTAAAATGAGAATAATGATAAAATTTGCATTGACTATTTGGATTTGTAAGTTAGAAATAAGATGCTGTCAACAAACACAAGGATCTGATATTTTTAATCTACTCAAGTTATCATCAAAGAACGACTTAGTGTATTGTGACACAGACTTCTGATAACTTAATAAGCCAGTTCATTATATAGGCCTATTATTTGATGGATCAATTGATTACAATATCAATTTTACTGAGGAAAAGTGATGTATGTAGCTTGGGAATCTTAGGCTGCCATTGGATTTTCATTCCGTAGAGTTTGTTTGGCATCTTTGAACCACCCATCTCTGATCATATTGATGTTCATCTTTAATAGCATCCATTGTTATTCTGATCTCTAGCTGCTATAGTGGTGCTATAGATGAAGTAGCAATGTCAATATAATCTTTGACTTGTGTCTTTGACTTTATTGATGGGTTTATTTTGCAACTTTAATCTCAGATCAAGGTGGATGGTCGCCATTTCTGTGACTTCAATCATCGCTTACCTGAAAGCAGTGTCCAGTACATCTATATCAGTGGTGATGTGAACATCAATTTTATTCAGTTCCGTGGAGGCAGCCATGTGAGTGTTTTATTCCTTTACAATAAATGTAGGTGTGCACATTCCCAAAGAGAATAGCAAATCGGCACCAAGAATACTTTCAACTTCCTCCCTGAAAAAATATATTGTTGGAGTATATTTACAGTAAGACTTGTTGTGAAACATTTTGACTATCAATCAAATTACTTCCCTTTGTCAAGAAAAAAGGTATAACACAAGCATATGTGAAGAAGGAAAAAATTGCCTTTCTCTTGTTATTTGAAACATAAGCAACAGAACATTGTGAAAAACTCACATAAGGATGAAAATAATTTTCTCATTGTGATAATTTTTTTGCCTCACTTGTTTCAAATGACAGAAGCTAGTGATTGTTTTATTCTTTGCAATGCTTGTCTTTCACCTGTTGTGCTTGGCAAAGAGAAATAACTTGATTGGCTGAAAAATGAAGGGCTCATTAATATTGGTACATGGCTTTCATCCCACCTCATCTGACCTCACCTCACCTCACCTTACTTCACCTCAAGTATCCTTTAACCACTGCTGATGTCATAATGGTGCCTTGGAAGATGAGACAACTAAGATTCTCCAATCCTCTCTATCTCTGTCTTAAACTACTCTTTGAGAATTAGCAAATCTCATTCCTGTCCATCTCAGATGTTGTCTTCCTATTCTCTTCCTCTTTCTTCCTTGTCTGCTACTGCCTCTGACTGTGCCTTGTATGATGGCTTTTGCAAGGTCTGATGTTTGTTTCTGTTGGGATTTAACAGCACATAAGCATAATTATAGCTACATTGTGCCTAATATGGTAAGGACATTTACACATCAAAAAAGAACTGGTCAAAGTAGTTATATATAAAATACAATGCTGTATGGACGATGTGTTTACAAGTTATGAAAGGCATATCAAAATGTGTAAATTAATTTGGATAATGATAATTATGACACATGATCGTACCATCCCAGTTTTTATATCTTCAGTGTAGTGAAGAAATTTTTGTAAGATTCTACAGCTTCTTGTATTCTCTTGTGGACCTTTCCATTTGTTACATGCTCTCTGTAGCTTATGCCAAGGATTTTTCGTAGTGGACATCTTTATTTGGTAAATCTAGAGCAAGTGACTCTGCAGGTGTTTGCCACAACCAAAATCTGTATAACTTTAGTGTCATAAGATGATAAGACAGTATAATTGGAAGTGAAATATGGACATCTGGAGAAACTATGTATAGCTTTTGTATTGGAGTGGTGATGTTCATGAAAGAATAAAGTTAAACTGTTGAATGAAAGTACTAAACAATATCCAAAGTTCATCCTTGATGTTACATTCATTGCCCATAACAATAATTTGAGATCTGAAACTATGAAAATTTTAAACTGCATCGATGCTTACCTTGCAGAAGAAATTTTTTGTTTGTAAAGTGTGTTATGTGTGTGTGTGTGTTTGTCTGTATGCATATGAATGTGTCTTTTGTTGCTCTTGCTTTTGCTCATTGTTGTTGGTGCATTACAATTGAAGTGTCAATTTCCAAAAAAATGTAATTACATAATGATGATTAATATATATACATTTAACTCCACAGTATTGTTTCAAGGCACTTTATAATTAAAATGGGCAGTGAAAATGATTAAGCAGCAAGTGAACCAGCAAACAAACATAGACATAAATATCAAACAAAATAAATATTCCATGAATTAACCGTTAAAAATAAAGCTGGTTTGAGTCCTCTCTTAAACATGAAATCTTTTCACTCAGTCTGATATCATCTGATTGTCTGATTAAGGACATCATTCCACAGTTAGGGGACGCTGACTGAAAAAGCTCTTCCTGCTTTTGTTGTTTTATATTTATAAATATGAAACTGATTTTCACGTTAAAAAAGTACAGATGCTGCCTTGCTTTGCTTAGATAGATCAACCTATTTTTTCATTTTACAACAAACTACTAAATTATTACAATGCCCGCCCAAAACATTTAATGCAAAATCATAATTTTTTCTGTTGCCATTGATCTCTATGATATGTGCAGTTTTAAATGCTACAAGCACATTAGACACAAGCAACTACTTACCTGGGAAAGTTCCAATGTCTAACACAGTCAGTGAAAATACATATACCAATCTCTTATTCTGCCTCCTTTTGCAAGCCCCTTCCCTTTGGACGATTAGTGCTAGAAGACAGCGATGAATCTGATGAGAGTGATGAGTATTGTCCTATGAGAGATAGGATGACAGGAAGAAGTTGGGGAAAGCAAGTAAGAAAAAAAACAACAATCTAAATATTCTAACAAATCAAATAAAGTTCCATAATTCTTGGGAAAATAGACTCTTTTATGATCATGTCAAAAGATGCAAAATTGATATTTTTTAATGAGATGGCCTTTAGCTATGCTGTTTTTATGCATAAGACATCTTTCCCATGCCTCAGCTGATCTAAAAGCATGGTCCAAGTCTTTACTAGTTCAATTTTGCATATGCAACATAAATCAAAGTTTTAGGAACAATCAGTAGATTTCTTTCTTTTTTTGTATTGTCAAAGTGGATAGTAATAATGATCAAACTTTAAACAAACAAGTGGAAAAACATAAACCAGCCTATGCACATGTAGTAGATCTATATTGAACAAAACGAGTTTCATAAATGTTGTCTAAGTTGTCTTAAATAAAACTGTTTTGAGTCCTCTTTGAAACTAGACAATGTTTTCACATAATGTGAGACCACTGCTAAGATCATTCCACACTTATAGAACAGTGGCTGAAAAAAAAATCCAGCAACTCTCTCTGCTTTTGTTGCTCTATACTTGAGAGTATGAAATTGATATGAATTTGAAAAAGTGTAGACTTGCCATTGGGTAGCCAAAATACACTAATCTGTTTCTTCAGTTAGGAAAAAATACTATTGAATACTATTTGTTTAACAAAAGTTAATAAAAAATGATAATTTTCTGCCTCCATTTATCTCTGATGGTATGTGTAGTTTCAAGTGCTACAAGCACCCGAGATACATACATTTATTTACTTGAAAATGCACTAGCCAAAGCTGCAGAGATACAAGTCTTTTATTCTGCTTCTTTTACAAGCCCCTTCCTTCCAGACGAAGGGATGGTGACTACAACAGATTTGATTTTGATGAATATGATGTTCCAGTGAGAGAGGAAATGAGTTGGAGAGAGAGAAGGATGCAAGTAAGAAAAAAAAAAGCAATGTAAATATTATGAAAAATCCAATATATGTGTTTCAACAGGTCTTGAAAACAAAAATAGCCCTAGATGTTTTTGAACTTACACCATAGAGTAATACATCACGGAATAGTTTAGCAAAAACAGTGATATTCTTTTATAAGTTCTCTGTTTGTTTTGCTATATTTATGCATGATAAATCTTTTTCATGTCCTGTTTGTATAAAATAGGCCTGTTCTCACCTGTTCATGTAGATACAGTACATCTATATGAAATGAAATATAAGTTTCACAAATAAGCAGTCTTAAATAAAGCTGTATTGTGTCCTGTTCTATACTGAGAAGTGTTTTTACGCAATTGGATATCATTTGCTGAAACTGTTTCACATTTTGGGACACTGAGTGATAAAACCCTCTCTATTTTTGTTGTTCTTCACTAGGAAATACACAGATGTATAGCGATTAATCTACTTTTTTCATTTTACAACAAATTACTACATGATGCATGGGCAACAATTGTTAATACAAGGTAATAATTTTTCTGCTCCTATTGTTCTCTCAGCTTGAGCATGTGCAGTTTTAATTTCAAAGTGCATGGGACACACAGCTTTTTACCTGGAAAGTTCCAATGTTCTGATATAATCTGTGGAAATACCAGTCTCTTAATCTGCTTCTTTTACTTTTACAAGACTTATTGCTCTGAAGAACCAATATTAGCTGCCTGGGATGAATCATATCTGAGCAAATATAGTCCTGTGTCAGAAAGAATGATACGAAACAGGAAAAAGAAGCAAGTAAGGAAAAAAAATCAAAATATTCAAACAAATCAAATATATTTCAAAAATGCTTTTAAAAAATAGACATTTCTAATAGTCATATCATTGTATACTTTGATGATGCATAATTGAATAGCTTAACAGAATCACTACTAACATGCTTTATAACTTTCATTTCAAACACTTTAGAGACATTGACTGAAAAAAAAACAAAAAAAAAACTCTACTTTGGTTGCTCTATACCTATAACTGTCAAGCTGATTTGCACTTGAAAAAGTGTAGATCCCACTATAGCCTAGATAAATCAATCTGTTGCTTTATTTCACAAGAAATCATTGCATGATTTGTGGACAACAACATCTAATGCAAAGTGATAATTTTTCTACCCTTATTGCTCTCTCAGTTGTGATATGTGCAATTTCAAGTGCTCAAAGAACATGAGACAGACACAACTTATTTACTGGGAAAAGTTACAATGCCCTGACATGGTCTTTTGAAATAGATTATCAGTCTTCTGTTCTACTACTTTTCAAGCCTCTGCCCTCTGGACAATGGGATTAGATGTCTATGATAAATTTGATCTTGAAGAATACAGTTATGTGAGAAGGAGAAGGAGAGTATGAGGGAGACGGACACAAGCAGAGAAAAATAATATAAATAGGGCCTACTGTTTTACATGAAATGTATGAGTGTGAATAAACAGATTCATTTGCATCTACCAATATAGTTTAATACTCTGATGATGTATTTCTGAAGCACTGAACAAAATCATTGACATGTCTCATCAGTTCATTTTCTATTTTGCTGTTTTTATGCATATATTTCATTCTTATGTCCCCTGGTAGTATGAATGGTCAAAACCATTGTCTTTGAATATGAAAATAGAGTGTTCGAGGAAGGGCAGGGGATTTTCTTCTGCTTGCTTGCTTTTGAAAAGATGTGTTATATCCAGAAGTAGTTATTTACTAGCTTATTATATTATTATTTTATATTTTTGTTATTTAATGTCTTTTTAGACAGCTTACAACAAGTCCATATTATTCAGTTGCTCCTCCATTTGTAAGTCTGTGTGACATTTTACAATACTTCACTTCTTCAATGATACACAGTTAATGTTTTAATATGTTTTGCCTCAGTTTTTGTTTTGTGCACCTGCTTTATGCTTTTCTTCACTTTTTGTTAGAATCGAGAACACTAGTTATGTTTTAATTTTTCCAAGAATATAGAAACTAATTTTGGCAACGATATTATAGCTGTATGACTATAAAGCTTTCTGAGTTCCTTTTGAGCCAAATGTTTTGAAAAATGTGACTATGAATGCTCAGTAAAACAATATTTTTTTTATCATTATTACACCTTTCATTTCATGTAAAGTATACATCAGTAGATATTGGTATTAAATTTTTCATTTTCATTATTCCACACATTTCTGTTGTACGCCAGATTCCTTTTCCAAACTTCAGATAGTAACGCAGAAGATTTATGAATGTGACTCTTTTAATATCTTCACTAAATCACCTTTCAGACTTAATCATGTGTTAAAGAAATATAGATGAAAAGCAACACAGATTGAAAACTAACATGCAATACTCATCATGATTATGAATGATTTGAAAATTTTCCAGGATCTTGAGTTGGGTTCTGTTTTTCTTATCCTCAGAGAAAATGTTATTCCTACTTGATGGTGACATTATTTAGGTCTGACAGCTTGCTCCGTTGCTCACTATCTCCATTGCAGATGGTTTCATTGAATACATAGTAATTGGGTGTCCTTTGATTTCAGATGTCTCTGGCATAAACAAAAAAAAAACAACTGAAACTTTATTCACAATGATGTTGGGCTCAAACCACCCAACTCCCAATGATTATTTCACATCCTTATCTAAAAAGTCTCTACAGAACCATTATCAGAAATGTTGAAAGATCTCCACTGGTATTCTGGCAGCTCAAGGGTGAAATTGATTGACCTGCCTGCACTCAACACTAATGAAGTTCTTGAAATGTTATTATTTTTGACATCAACCAGAATCTCGGTGAATGATTGCTTCAGACAATATTTCAGATGTCTAGGATATGTGGTCTGTAGTATCATTGAGAGCCCAAAGATTCTTTCAGTTCATATTTAAATTCTTATATCTAAACAATACTCTTATTCAATGATGCTGCTGCAGTGACAAATACATTAATGGTTCAATATTTAATATTCTTACAGAATCCACCAGGATTGAGCTATCCAGCGCCTCCAAGTTACCCATCAGCATGTGCCGTTCCTAGTGGCCCATTCTACAGCCCTGTGAGTACTGATCAGTCAGTGTTGGATATTTTTTTAAGAATCAAAGATTTAACATTGGTTGTAAAAAAAAAACGTATTTTACAAGCCACAAAACAAATCTGGTCATCTGCCATTATTGTGACAAAATAGTAATCAGCAGGTTGAAATGAATGTTTGTATATTGTGACAGATCTTACATTCTTTTATACATAGATGATAGACATAGAACTTGTACTTTTTTGTTCATTCATCTTGAATATGTTTGATCCATTATGTTTCCTATCTCTTCAAAAGCAAAACGATTGGACTGAATAGTACCCATTGTATTTTAATTAATATAATATAGTTCAGTTTTAGCTGACCAGAGGTTTAGAATTAAAGAAGAGTTACTGTTTTTTTCTCTTTATTTTGAAAAACAAATTCTAACTTATCATTTTTTTTAGAATATAACTTTTCAGCAGCATAGAGCACATATTATAGCATAGACTTCTGTGGTACATACAAAATAATTATTGAGTACATTGCAAAATACAGTCAGAGTTGATTGATGTACTTTCAGCCCATTCCCTTCTGGGCACAAATACCTGGAGGGCTGTACCCAGGCAAGATCATCTATGTCTCAGGCACTCCAAATCCAAACCCTAGCAGGTCAGTGAGACTCTGATAGCACATTTTCTGAGAAAAAAAAACAACAATAACAAATTGACTCCAATTTAGTACTTTCTGCTTTTTTAACAATTTTGACTGGAAGAAATGAGATTTGACTTGTCAGTTCCAAATCCAAATGAGATGAATACAACAATATGAGACTGCAAAAGTGCACAAAACTTTGGTAGAAGATTAAAAGGAAAGGATTTCACTGTACTGAAACAAAACTGTGCTATAATATCAATAAATTATTGTCTGAAATGCATTAAGAAATTATCATTGAAAAGTTTTTTAATCAACAACAACAAACCAGAAAATTGAAATATTTTCTGCTCACTTTATTTTTCATTTATGCTGTATCAAAGCAGGGATAGAGAGGTATAAAGATATAAGAGAATGTCTTTGTCTATATACTTGTTCATTAATCTTATCCTAAAACGTTAACATTGTCCATGCTCATTTGTGAAAAGTACTAGGCCAGGTATCTCCAAACTTTTTTGCAAAGGAGACCAGATATGGCAAGGTATATATACCTATATATGGGGGCGCCCCTTCAGCCTGACATTCTTTGAACCATTAACATTAAATTCAAGTGAACAATTTTATGAAATTTTCATTGGAAGTAATATACTTTTAATTTCTTCACATGTAACATAAGTAAATCTAGCCAAATTTTTTTTCAGTATCATTCTGTTTTTCATATTTGAAGATTACATGAAATTAAAGAAAAGTCAAATTGGAAATAAAAACTTTTTGGAAGATTAAACATATTTAAGTTCATTTGAAACATTATAAATCACCATTAGACACTCAGTGTAACTTGAAAATCAAGACATGTCAACAGGAATATAATGATAACAGTTTCTTTGTTGAACATATGTATTTTATATTAATGATTTTATCGCAGAGTCTGTGGGGTGGTGGAAATTTCAACATATGGCCGCAGTTGGCCCCCGGGCCGGATTTTGGATATGCCTGCACTAAGCCTAATCCAAAGAGAACACCAAGTACTTTACATTCATGACATAAAACAGTAGTTCTTCTCATTGTCATCTTCTGACAATGTAAACAAAACAGCAGACTCCAAATTGAGACATGTATTCTTTTTACTTTCCTCTAAATAGTAGGCAACAATTTTATAAGACTAATAATACCATTGGCCCTGATTCCTTTTAGTGAAATTCTTCTTTCATTGTGCTTTGTGCTTTCAGATTTACTGTGAATCTCTTTTGTGGTGGGTATGATTCAGCAGATATTGCTCTTCACTTCGATGCTCGCTTCAAATTCGGCAGTGACAGAAACCAAGTTATTCGCACACACAGACAGGGGGGCAACTATGGGCCTGAAGAAAAACACATTGGTTACTTCCCTTTTTCTCCCAATGCACCATTTGAGATGATGATTCTGTGCGAGCCCAGCAGTTTCAAGGTACTGGTATTTCGCTAGTGTGCTAATCACTGCAGTTTGAATGAGGATCATATCATATGATGAATGCATGTGTACTGTACAAGAACGACACAAAAACAATAAAAAATACGCAGCCAGGACTACTCGCCATATGATTCAGTTTGTTTGCTGTGCCTCTCTGTTGTTGTTTTGTTAGTTACAGGAAAAAGGAAAAAGAAAACCACAAAAATCCAACAATACATAATGTTGAAAAATGAAGGGGAAAATATTCGGGATATGAAGCTCATCTTTCTGAGATCTAGAGTATGTTTGCATAGTTTTGTTTGTTTGTGTTTAACGGCACATCAGTACAATCATATCTAAATTGTGCCAAATACGATAAGATATGTTTACATGTCAAAAAAAAGAGAAAAAAGAGAGTAGGACAGAAGACAGTGGCAAAGAAAAAGAGAAGAGATGACACCCCTGGCATGTCAAGGATGGCATTCCATGGGAGAAATTCCACTGATGACGGCTTTCACCACCTGCAGGTGGAAGCTACTTATATATCCTGAACCCCAATAGGGAGCATAGTTTTGTGGGAAGAAGGATAGCCCAACATATATATCTATACATTTTCCTCATAATTATGGCACATGTATTTCAGCTCACATTTAACATGCTTGTCTGATCACTTGTTGTATCATAATGCTTCACTGAGAACTGAATGCTTTTTTACAAGCAAGAGGCAAAAGTTATGTCTGATTATGGTCAGATTACTATGCTGGACTATTTACTGTGATCAAATTTTTTGTCTCTTGTGCATGTTCCAGAATCATAAAAGAAACAAATGAAGACAAGTTTACAAGAAATTCACAAGTGTATGAAGATAAGGAAACACTGTGTTACATCAAAAGTTATAAGGTGCATAGGAAGAAACAACTTTTGTTCATCATTTCCACAGAGTTTATTTTCAAATCATTTCAGATTGCTGTGAACAATCAGCACTTCACAGAATTTTATTATCGCATTCAGCCCTTGCAGCGAGTGACTCATATCAACATTGAAAGAGACGTGAGACTGTCACAAGTACGATTCCAGTAGGCAAAGCTACTCCTGCAAGACTGGAAGTTCAACAGAAATCACCATGCTTACCACACATTTCCTATTTAAAGACTGAAACTGATCTTTGCTATGGTGTAGAAAATTAGCAGATTTTAAATATAATAAAGAGGCAAATTAGGATCAAAGGACAAAAGTTTCAGTTATAATATAGATGCTGTAATTCACTTGCATTATACTTGAAGTTAAAACTGTGGCCTTCTTTAAACTGTACACAATACAGCTAAGGCTTATACCTGTATATAATATAAAACAATAGCAGTTGTGGTATCCTTTTTTTCCTTTTTTTTTTGCAGTTTTATAATTCATCATTTTTCTTTTTTCAGAAACAATGCATTTTATGTCTACAGAAGTAATCCACCAAAATGGGGACCTTAGTAAGAGCTATAAAATAGGAGTTACAAAAACTATGTTAATATAAAGGAGAACTTTATTCTCTATCAGAACCTGAAATACAATTATCAAAGTGGAATGGCATACTGTTCTCATTAAAAATTCATTTAGTTATTGTAATGTAGAATCTATGACAGATGACATAAAACTTACCAGGTTTTAAACATGACTTATGGCATTTAAAATGTACGTTGTTCAGAAATAAGTTCAGACTTTAAAAATTTTGGAAACAAGACATCAAAAGAGGTGTACTGGGTGAAAAACAGTGGGCTATAGGCTTTCAGTGTATTTGACGTAGCTTGGGCTCACTTTTAGTGAACCAAACAGAGATCAGTGTGAATATTCCTGTCTTTTTAGACAAAGACTTCTAGTGAAGGTACACTATCCAATACATTCCAGTGGTTGTATATAAATATAAACAGTAAAAAATAACAATAACAGTAATAACCAGCATGTTTATAGGAAGCACTTCAGATAACAATGATGTTATACAATTAGTTACATAGAATATACATCAGTATAAACATGAACTCTGGCAGACATACATAATCATAACATGACTCATAAACATGATCATATATAATTTGTGAGTTCAGTTCTCTGTTGCTCTATCTCCATTTTTGCTTATTGAGAAAATGTATGTTTTATGTTTAGCAATTGATTTTGTACATTGGAGATAGTACGAAATGAGTTTTTAAAATCTACCTGTTTGGGCAAGTGATCGGTGAAAAAATTACATTATATGGTAGATTTACTATCCCTCTTTCATATGACATATATATCTCCAAATAGCCCAGAAGTGGAAATAGAGTAACAAAGAACTGAGCTCACAAAAGACGCATGAGGGAATAAAATTACATGAAGATGGAGATAATGACTTTGCCAGCGGTTTTAGAAAGATATGGTGCCAGATGATTTACTCTTCTAAGTTCAACATTACATGCTCTTATAAGCTGATTCATTTGACATTTTACAGATATGTCTTATCTAAAATAACTCCTAGAATTTTAGTCTTGTGAATGTGAGAGAAAATAATTCCACAGCCAGGAATCAAAATGATGATCAGCAACAGGGAGCTGAGTTTTTCCTCATAGGCCCAAAGCATGAATTTTACTTTGTCATGTTAATTTTAATTTGTTTTGTACTTTTTTGCATCACTTTTTTGACAGACTCAGTGCTTATCAATAAATCTGATCTGAGGGTATTACTGTGACCTGGAATTGAAGATCCATTAGTTTTTGTACTATCAGTGCAGATGTACTCATCTATTTTATTTTTATTAAACATAACTGGAAATGCCTGAGTGTAGAGGATAATAAAACTGGTGCTATAAACAGCCTTGGGGCATGCCAAATTTAATGTTATGGCAAATTTTAGGAAATATTTATTGCCTGTTAGAACAACTTGAAATGTAACAGTCAGATTAGAAGTAACACAAACTAGTATATTTTCAGATCACTCATAAGTATTGATAATCAATGGATCATTGTGGAAAGATCAGATATCAAATGCTGCAGAAGATGAAACAAATGAAAGACAGAAATCATGCCGATCACTAATGGCATGTAGCTGTGCTATATCTGTGGTGTGATTTTCCCTATATGTTACTTGAAAGGCCTCTATCAAATTATGACCAGTGAGGTGCTCTCTAACTTGAGAGACAATGACCTCTTCAAGGAACAGCGTAGTAACAGTGGCATCTTTGAAACATGATAGCGCAATACCACTAGAAAGTGATGTGATGATCATATCTCTATTATTTAGCAGCAAGTATTGTCGATACTCTGCATTAGAAATGATGTTACAATAGGATCAAGACAACATAACTGACTCTGTTACTATCTCCCTGACAAACTCAACGGTAACTTGGGGAAATAAACTGAATGGTGGGCTTATGAAGGAATCTAGTGAAGGATCTGAATATATACTATTCATTCATTTCCAAATACATGTAGTACTTATTATTTTATAACAAACTTTCTTTTAGTAAAATTGGCTTTACAACTGATTAAGCCTGTTTAATTTAAATTTGAGTTTTTCAACAGAGAATATAGTACAAGGTGTCCCAGTATACACTCTTTGAATTGCTATAACAATTCAATTTATTGATTTTGACTTGTAAATAAGATTGATACAAGAGAAAGAATATGCATTTAAAGAATTTGAGAGTGAAATATACAAAAACATTGTATCAATCTTATTTACAAGTCAAAATCATTAAATTGAATTGTTATAACGATTCAGAGTGTAGACATTATTTTGGGACACCCTGTAAATGAAATTTATCATTATTTTTTGTTTGTTTTTGCATTTCAGCTGAGTCTGAAGAGATGAAAAACATTATTTAGTAATGACTTATATATCTATTAACTTGTATATAAAGTTATGTTATTCTCTGAGCAGTTTCCATCCATAGGAGCTGTTGATGTATTTATATAATTTAGAGGCATCTAGACACTATTCAATGTAGTCCAAAATTTTAGTTTTTAGCTCTTTGTGAGTACTTCTTTTACCTAATATATAATCATTTCTTTATACTTTTTAGTTTTCCATAGCAAAAGTGTTGTCCTCTTGAACTTGTGCTTTCTTTGTGGAGGACAAAGCAGAGATTTAAAGCACAGTTTTTCAACACCAATACAGATAACAGACATGTTATTTCATGTTTTCTTTGCTAAGTGGGTCTGTGTCTTAAAAAAACAACAACAAAGAAATCAATTTAAAAAAACAATACCAACAGAAGAAACCATACTAAGGAGAAGAACAGAAGTATTAGATTGTACATGATGTTTTGGAGATCAATATGATTGTAATCTTGTTATTATTCATATATATTGTGTGTGACATTTTAGTGTCCCTCAAGGAGTAAACTGTAAAATAAGAGCTACACTATCCTACTTCTGTGGGACTGATTCCTGTTTTGTTAATTGAATGGAAATTGGAGCAGCAGTGTGTTATATTCACAGTCTGAATTCATGTCTCCATCAGTCTGTCTGTCTGTGTGTCCATTCATCCTTCTTTTCTTCCATTCTTGTCTGTCCAAGAAATGACCCATCTGCCTATCCCTCCCTCCCTCCATCCATCTATCCATCCATCCATCCATCCACCCATCCATCCATCCATCCATCCATCCATCCACCCATCCATCGATCCATCCACCCATCCATCCAATCATCCATCCATCCAATTATAACAAGATTTTTTTTTTTGCACTCCTCATCCATCCATTCATTATTCATCACTTATTTTGATCTTAGTGGCAACTTAGGCCTTCCAAAAAGCCCACAGACAACCTCAGATTTGGGTGGTTTACTTCAATGGCAGATCACTCTGACTAGGTCTATTACTTCCCATTGTCAGACACAAAGGGTATAGAGCAAACAGTGGGAAGAGGGAAAAATCACTTAACTTCATGTCACTTGAAAGAATGATCACTTAAACACCGGATAAAATTATACATGTAATAATAATAAGAAAACACTTTAATATACATGTATTGTTATGAATTTGGTCTACTTCACAACTTGTCTACCTGATTACAAATTCATTTTAGTTCACTACTGTAGCACTTTTGCTGAGACAAAATGTGCCTGTGCGAACTCAGAGTAAATTTATAATTCTTTAACTGTTTCACTGCCAAAACTCTAATGTACTCCTGCCAGCCACAGAAATGTCAAATGCTATTAATGGAATCTAGTTTTTAAAGGATGAGCATTGTTTGCAAAATGTGAAATCAAAACCTCAGACTAGCTATAAAATGTTTATCATCATTCTTCTAGCAGCAATAATAAAGTTTGTATTACAACAGCAGTAATGAAAATAAAACCGAGCTATTGGCTGTAGCACCTTCATATTTTATTTTATTATTCAAGCTGCCGAGCAAGAATTCACTGAAAATGAAATTGACATTTTGGTACACTTTAAATACACACATGAGTAAATTTATTATAGATATTTTTTGAAATGCAAAACATTCAAAATGATAATTCTCGCCTATACAGTGACAGATGGACAGAGACAGACAGACAGACAATTTAACTGGAGAATAATACACATCCGTTCATGAAAAAATTTCAACAGTGACACAAAAAGCCTTTTGTCTTTATATTTATTGACTTCAAATAGATCATGCATGTGTGTTTTTTGTATATAAATTTAATATTTCATGGGTTCATACTTTTGTTCGAAATGCAAAAACAACACACTGACAGATAATACATTGAAAACTTCTTAGGCCTCAGCGGCTTTAAGAAAACAGTGACAACAATGCTCTGGATCTGTTTTTCAGTGCTGGAAAAAAATTCATTCATTGTGGGGATTTTCTGAGCACAGCATATTACTGCAATGGTAATTAAACTGCCTGCACAACAAATCCAGGTAAACTAATCATAAAGCACTGATGAATTACATAAAATCAAAATAAGCAAGTCTTTCAATATTGCGAGTTTTTCACTTGAGTATAAGACTCAAAAAATATGGTTTAATTGAAAAACTAATGGATATAAGGAAAAAAAATAGTTCTTGAATTGAGCTGTGAAACATAAAATATCTTAAAAAATATACAAGATCTTGATTATAATTTTCTAAAATATATGAACAGTGTGTCTGTACCATGCATATCAAGCTGCAGCAGTTTTTCTTGAATCTGCTGTATTTTGGTGTTACTCATGACTTTCTTCCTGTGGGTATGAATGTACATTACATGTCTCTTATGTGTGCCATCAACTGTGAAAGTAATTTCTCAAGAACAAAGAAAATTTACTTATCTCATTTTATCTTCCATAAGATGATAAAACATGCAGTTAATGGACTCGGGCAGTTTGAACAAAAATACAACATTGTTGTAAAGTGTCCATAGATTAGATAAGACCTTTAGTCCTTATCCTACCTTCATACATTTATCTTACATCTGCAGCCTCATCAAAAGTTCATAATAGATTTACAAAACTCAGAGTTGAGAGAAAAGATAATATATCTATTTTCAATTTGGAATCGAATGGCAATATGATGAAATTATGGTGATGTTCCAAATTTGAAGCTCAGTTCCATCACTGGAAACATAGAGTCCAAAAATGTTGATATTTGAATTTCTTTCTTAAGATTGAATGCAATGGATAAATTCTTTTCAAAGCTGATGATTCACGGTGCTCTGAAATACAACAGCATATGAATTGTGTTAATATGATTACTAGAAAATGGTTTCTTCACATGGACTACAGTAGGCCTATTCTTCATTGATCATTGCCTATTCATCAATTAAGTTTTTAAGATTTTCTCCTGCTTCTGGTTACTGAAATAACACGATGTCATTGTCAATCAAAGAGTTTAAAAATAAAAGGTGGTTCAAAGCAGATATAACTGACTGAACTCCCATCCTACTTTTTTGTTCGTCCTGCCTTATAAAAACAGTCACTTCTTACTCCGACTTTATGAAATAATAAAGGATTAACAGGAGAATTCTGACATCATGAAAAACAGCCCCTGGAATTATGAACTTTTGTATTGTAACATTCTTATTCGACATGAATTTTGCTAGCTATGTTTAACTGTATTATTGTTGTGTGTTATATCCCTTCAATATGGATGAAACAAGAAAGACGAAACAGAAAAGAAGAACAGAGCAAACATCAATATATGAGCACCTCAAGGATCATCTGCTACAGCAATAGTCAAGGAAATTCCTGGTTTGGACATACAAATAAATGAGAGCTAAATTCAGATTTCCTGAATCCAGACTCGACTCTGATAAAATCTCGTTTAGTGAATGAGAAAAGGAATCAAAAAGTGAGAAAAATAAGTTACAAGAAAAGATCAAATATGACCCAGAAAGCAGGGAGGAAGATTAAGAGTTATTTTAGAAACTATTTAAAACTTTTCTTTTCATTGAAGTTACTTTACATCCAAATACTGATCAGCTTCAAAAAAACAATATCTGTTGTTTCGAAGAAATGAAAGATTAATTAACTTAGATTCTGCAATTTATGGTTGTATAATGGAAGCATAATACATATTGACAAAAACTAGAGCAACAATATAACAGTGACCACTCTACGACAAGAATGTAATATTATAAACATATGGCCTGTGCTTTCAGTAACAACAAAAATTTGCATACCTCAGATGATATGGCAAAAGGAGATTGAAAAAATGATTACTTTAGATAAATATGCTTTATACCTTTTAAAATTCTTTTTCCTTTCATTCCATCACGCGTGGTGTTACTCCCTTATTTATCCCATTCACATTTTTTTCACTCATCCCTCTCTCTCTACCTAGATTGATAAACAAGAAACCAACTGCAGGAGGACAAGGTATGTCATTAGGAGGAGACGGATTCTCAACAACAACAAAAAAAGTTGTAATAAAAAAGATTGTTTGTACAGTGTATGCTACAGTACCTTTGCCATTAAATACTGGGGAAGAAACAGCTATAACTGCATCATGTGCTTTCAGTTACAAAAAAATAAACAAACCAACAAAAATAGGTTTACGACATCTGTCCTAGCAATGGGGACTGAGAAAATTTAATGACAAAACTTTGATAAATATACTCTTTGCATTTTCCCTCCTTGATCACTCTCTCTCTCTCTCTCTTTGTCTCTCTCTATCTCTTTCACTCCATCATTTATACTTTACTTTTCATACTAACCTGATTGCCAAGAAATTTACTGCAGGAGGCTAAGGCGTGTATCTTGGAGGGGGTAGATTCTTAAAGAGAGTGAAATAAAAGAATTAGAAACTCTGTAGTGTACGTTACATAAGTTTAGTCATTAAATTAAAGAAGAGAATAAGAAAAAAAAGCAGTTGGATATACCATATATCATGTACTTTCATTGACAAAAACATTGCATAAATGACAACTGATTTAGTCGCAGCAGTTGTGACTAAGAGATGATAATTTTTCACATATAGTGATGCTGAAACATATTTCAGCAGTTTATTGTAAAAAGAAGCAGATTATTGTAAAAAGAAGCAGATTATGTCAAGGATGATTCAAATTTTTTTAAGAGCTGAAACCTAAATATTATCACGAGTCCTTCATGTGATTAGCAGAATAAGCAACATAACAAGCAAAAATTGCCTCAGGGCTTTTTTCAGCTTCAGGAGCCCTGAAATATACGCTTGATTAATGCAGATTACACCCATCATCTTGATGACGGAGAAAATATAACATCTTGAATGCTATTAATGAAAAATCACAAAATTTGATTCGAAATGTCTCTTTTTTGCATTGAAAGAAACTTATTGTGCAGCTTGGTTCAGGATTGTTACAATGGTTACTCTTGGAGTGAGTTTAACACAAAAACATAAACAATATCTGTAATAAATTGCTGCCTTAATAAATTGCTGCCTTGATCTGTTATGTTGCGCATTCTCTTTCGGAACATTAGTATATCCAAAGTTTAATATCTCTGAAAAAATCAAACCAAAATTAAATGTCAAACACAAGAGCAAAGGTCTGTTGCTTGACAATCAGTTCAGGGCTTCATTTTTTATTACTGTTATTTCTTGTGTGTTTGTTGGTTTGTTTATCACAGTTTGTTTAATTGTCAGGAATTCAACCAAGAGAGAACTGGATTCTACCCAAGACCTGTTTTAATCAATAAATGTAAACTCATAGAATGGTGTCACCCCCCAATATTAGATTCGTTAAGTAAATGACATAGGGAATGGCAATGATGGCTGTTCTAAAAATGCAATCACAATTTGGTAGCTAATATTGAAATTACTTACAAAGAATCTAGAGTTTTGAGGGAAGAAAATATGAAAAGCCAAGAGTTTTGAATGCAAGAAGTGGTGAAGACTTGTCTCATAGCATATTGTTATAAAGCGAGAGGATGATTTAAAAAATTTATGGATTCAATGTTAACAAGTATGGATACAATCAATGTTGTGCTTTATAGTGTAATCCTACTCTGGGAAACAGAGAGATAAAAGTGTCTTGGTTCCACATGTAGCCTATTACTTTCATTTTGGTCTCAGCCTATGTTTTGAAGAGCCGTACATATATAAAGAGGTGAAGAAGAAAATTCTTACAAGAAACTCGACAGAATCGATAGTCACATCGCCTGCAATGTAGATGTACTGGGCTTTTTCAATGGTCAACCGATGCTTGAAATGACAAAAGAAGCGGCCGTCAATTTTGATCTGAAATTAAATGTAAAAATATAATTATAGCCTATGAATGAGGAGGAATGTACACATAATGATGACATCATAATAGTATTAGTTAAAGGAGGGGTGGGGGGGGGGGGGATTTTGCTAAAAAAATGCGATTTTGGGTTTCTATTGTCTCTTAAAAGGTCGGCCTTTTCTGCGCATAAAGATGGTATCAAAAAGTGGATATGCCCATTCTAACGTGCTTGACCAATGGTCATTCAGCGTTAGACCTAGTTTACTGTCAACCAGAATTTGGCTCCACCTGGCTGCTACATGCAGTCGCAGATCATCACTATTTGATTATATGTAGGCA
>JBCEWB010313600.1:0-11954 GCA_039654565.1 Peronia peronii | reverse complement strand
TCTTGAATTTTAGGTATAAGAAACAAATATTCGTAACAATTTCGTTTTAGCTTGGATAATTTTCTACTTAAGTTGCATTATTTGTGCACATATTTCTCTCTGACCATTTCAGTGAATTTCAGACCAAGCCAGACCCCTAGGCTAGAGGGACATTTTGTATTCGTTCCAGAACATCATTACAATATGATTCTAAAACTCATAATATAAAATATGTCTACTTGATTGAAAGGATCATCAAAAAACGTTATTGTTTAGTTTTCAACTAATTTATTTATCTATTTTTGCTAGGACAAATAGTACATAAAGAGAAAACAACAACAAAAACAAACAAACAAATTTTTTAAAAAAACGTAATTGCAGTGAATTCAGTATGTAATTCCTTCCAAATCCTCCCCCAGATGCCTTTCAACAAGCAAGGACCAAAGGCAAAATCAGTGATACATGCACAATGGAAACACAGCCACATCCTGATGTGGATTTATAATCAATGACCAATGGACAAAGAGACATGCAGTCAATTGATCTGGTCTATGGATCAAACAGTGTGACTGGACACCATACAAATGGACAATATCCACTGCTTTCTTCTCTCTACGACCATTTGGGGGATATATTTGACTATCTACTTCCTTAGCAGTCCATCCAGTTTGACCTTGACTGTAAGTTCAGTTATCTCACTAATTATTTAGTATCTGAGAAAGTCATTGATATGCCTTCTGCAACAAGACCAGCCTTTAAACAACAACACTGACTGCATCGACCAAAACAATGAATGCCTTGATTGGTTGTCTTCTTTGATGAAATCATTACGGATATGAGTTGATCGCATAGGATGCAGCCACACAAACTAGCAGACCATAAACCTGCCACATATTAAGTTTGGCCTCAAGAATCAAAAAAAAATCTGAACTGGGGATGTGAAAGAGATGACACGATGGCATGACCTCTCTTCACTGACACATTCTGGCTGACAACAGACTGCTAACTGATTCTCTCAGAAGCGACATTCATTGGGGCAATAGAAGAAGGATGAAAGACAAAAAGAAAAGGTGATCATGGTCAAAGAGATTAGAGTTCAGGATATAGCCCATAGATCTGAATGTCTGACCAACCCTGAGGGAGCTTGTTGAGCTCGGACAGTAAACTACATTCCAAGTCAGTAGCTACTCATGACACTGATACTCAACATTGTATGTCTTTATGTTACATGATCAAATGTATGAGGAATGGCAGAAACAGCTGGTATTAAGTGATTAGATTATAATTTTGACAAAAACTGTAATTCTTTAATTATATCTCTTCCACTGATGAAACTAGATTTGAGATGTTTGTATGTTTGTTTGTGTTGGAGTTTAATGGCACATCAGCACTATCACGGTTTGCACATCAAAAAGGCTGATCAAGTATATAAAAAAAAAAAAGAGGAAAGAGAGCAGGACAGAAGACAGGAGCAAGAAGAGAGAAGAGATGTCACCCTTGGAACATTGAGAATGTCATTCCATGGGAGACATCCCACTGATGGCCAGCTTTCACCACCTGCAGGTGGCAGCAAAGAACCTACTAATATACCTCCGGGCCTCCATGGGGAAGGACTTGGGATGTATTTTTACTCATCTTTAGTTTTTTGAGACAATGAGAGTATAGGGAGTACAAGGCTATGCTTGTAAATATGGCATAACGCATGGTCAAAAAAACTTTTAAAAAAATGATTTAGAGCCAAATGCATTTTCATTTCCTCATTGATTGCAGCCATTTGCTGGAAAGACGAAATCAAATAACACTCACCTTTGTAATACAAGCTGCACCGTACAACACACCGTATAAGATACAGTTAGTTCTTCTGCCACTGACAGAATGAAAGAAAGAAGGCATTGATTTTAACACTGTTGAAAAAAAGATGACTGGATTTCACTCAAGAATTATATTGAGATGCTCATCAATGGCACAAAAAACACTGCATATTTAATGGTTCCTATTGTATTACAGCAAGAACAGCTGACCCATGCCGAACACAAGGAAATTCATATCATGTACATTATTCATAGTCATCCTGTGTTTATCTTATGCTTACTAGTATTGTTGTCCTTCATGATCGTACAATCAGACTAAAGCTAGAGCCAGTATGCTTCACATTTATCTCCCTTCATCTCTTCTGAGACCTCACCATCAACTACAGTGATAAAAATAGGTGCTTGGCCAGAATTCTTATTAATTCACCCAGTCGTACACAATCAGGACCCAGACTGTAATAAGATCATAGATATGGATTTACAATAGAACCAGGCAAAATTCATTACTGGTAAATCCCTAGAGCTACTAGGATCAACTGAACGAGCTGATTCCTTGTAACCCAAAGACTTGATACAATATTCTAATGTCAGCCTTAAACATGCCTGCCCTATAATACTAATACAATGGTACACACATATCTTTTGTAATCAACAACACATATCAATTTTTAAAAAATCAATCAAATGGTGTTCCATGTTACATCTTTATAAATGAATTACAAAGTTCCTGATGCCAACCAACAGAGACTCCACAAAAAACTGTCATCCTATTTGCCTACATTTTGTGCAGTAGTTTCCAATAGTGTCTATTGTTCTGCTTCTTCCTTAAGATGCCATGGAAGACAAAAATTAAGAACTCAGAAGCTTGGGAAAGTTAAAAGAGCCCTAGCTCTCTGTCACTTACTATTTGTCAGCAAAGGATCCCACAACTGTGCCCACAACCATACTGGAGCCAAAGCCAGCGACAAATAATATGTCTATCTGTTCTGTGGTCATGCCGTAACTCTCATACAAGGCATAGACATGTGGCCCCTGGAGCCAATCTCCCCCTGAAACATGACATTTTAACATTTCATAACAAACATTTCCACAATCTTTGAAAGTGAAACTTAGCTGGCCATATATCTCAAGAGCAAAAATTTTCCAAATCAAAACACTATAGTGGCAAATAGGGGAAAAGAGTGTGTCTGAATTGAGGGACAGAGAATCACTGTGAAAGAACAATATAGCTACAAAATGGAATCTGTTTGTGTTGTTGCTTGCACATGGTTAATTGTACCTTATGTCTTTCACTCAGAGAGAATAGATTGTAGAGAGTAATGATTACCAATCGCCTACTACAGAATATCATGGTATGAACCCAGAAGATATATATAAATATTTGGACAGCAAATAAATGCCATAAATTGGGGGGGTGGAAGGGGGAGGGGGGAGGAGTGGAATGGGAGGGTCTCTATTCTTGGCTTTGCTGATATACATCAAGAAGTCCAGGTATGCAAGAAGACTGAGCATTAAAAGTTGGATGAAAGAAGGAGAAAATCTAGTCATGACACATTTAACATCTTGTCCAGCACTACAAATAAAATATAAATTTATACACAAAAAAAAAGGGGGGGGGGTGGAAAGGAAAGGGTCTCTGTCATTGATTTTGTTGATACGCATAAGAAAATTTATTCATCAAGACATCAAGGCATACAGGTATGCAAGAAGATTAATAAGTATTTAAGTTGGGAGTAAAAGACGGAGGAAATCTAGTCATGACATATTTAATACCTTATCCAGCATCACAAATAAAATTATTACCAAGTAAATTTATACACAGAAAAGTAGAATGGCATCATTTTGTTTGAAACATTAACAGATTTCATTTATAGAAACATCTCCAAAGTCAAAAGGCCCATATAACCAAATCCTCATGCAAAGCAGGGAGACATGTTACAGTAAGATCAGATGAACAACAATCAGATATAAATAATGTCAAAGTTACATGTAACTGTGGATCAGCCAGAGGCAAGGTGACTCTTCAGTGCATCAATCCCTCTAACCAAAAGAATTACACTATTTTGTTTTTGTCACTGAATAAGTCTTTCATTCTTATTCGATGCAAATGAATTTCTAAACTGGTACCTCAGTGTACTTTATATACATTGAAGAATAAACTATGCAAATTAAATAGATTAAATTTAGTAGGTGAACTTTAGTAATAAGCCTTTAGAGCCTTGTAAAACTTACAAATCCTTCATAGGTACAAAGAAATGATGCTGAAGTAAGCTGCGATCTGAGAGGACATTCAATTATTAATAAAAAATGACAATAGCAGGAATGTCAAGCTATTGTCACCAAAAAGTCAGAAGGTAGCCTAACTGGGAGCACGTGCCCTACCTAAGCAGTACCATGGCCATCATCATAGGGCCTAATTATCGAGGTAGCTGTTTTCCAGATCTAGATTTAGATCGACGATCTTGAACTGCTGCCCTCTTAACATTAGTTTTTCTATGGCAATGGGCATTTCATTTGCTGTCTCTTGGTGATACTTCTATATCTGTGCTGATTTTCCATCAACAACTTAGCTCTCACTACACCATTTCTGTGGTGTGAAGTGTGGGGAACTAAATGCTACGAAACTTCAATCTCGATCTTCAAACACCCATCGCACACACCAGTTCCGTTCTCATACGGAGCTCATGCAAAATTTTGTTCTACTTCCCGTGTCATTATTTTCCTATGGGACTTCTATCCCATTAAAAATTAACAGGCTATAAAACTGTGATCAGCTAGTGAGTTCAGCAGAAGTCAGCAGTTGATTAGCCAAATGTGAAATGTCGGTGACGACCAGAAAGTCGGGATTTATTTCCCAACTAAAGTCACAAGTTGGACATACTGGCAGCAGGTCTTAAACCAAGATTTGTGGGATCTGACTGACATGTGATGTGTTGAAAATATTCTCAGCTTCAGAACAAGCAAACTTATTAACTTCCTTATGATAATAGAACACTGAACAAATTTCTATGGTTTTTACTTGAATAAAACTTGACAAAATGTCATGATACACATATACAGTTACAGTGTATGTGTCAAAGAAGATGTACATGAAATACGATCATTTTGAGCACTTATTATTTATTCCTTTCAAAATGCGAACAAAACTTTTTTCAGCACCAACAAATAGAGATATTTCCCATAAATATGTAACTTGTTTACAGAAAAAAGAAAGTGACTTACCCATTGCAAGGAGATAAACAACCAAGTAAGTTCTCTGGAAGGCATTGAAAGCAGGATCACTGATGGCAGGCAAAGCTGCACGAGTACCCAAATACAACACAGCACACAGTACCGTAAGCAGATAAAATCCTCCCAAAAAGATATCCATGATGTGTTCTCCAGGCTCTCACATTCAGCATCTAATGAAGGATATTTCACAAAAATTGACACTGGGAAATGATTTTTTCATCACATGCCACACAATCAAATCTTTCACAAAATTAGAACTGGAAAATGATTCTTCCATCATATGTCATGCAACAATCAGATCTTTTCCTCTCTTTGTTTCTTGGAATCTGCTGAAGAATCTTTTATTCTACATTAAATCCTTGAGAAATAATAGTAAGAGACAATATCAACCATCAGTCTCATTCTCTCTCTCCTATTTTCCTTCTTTTCTTTTTTAAATCAAAACACATTGATTTCAAATGTGTTGAAGAAAATCTGTTCCCTGCAGATCCATTTTATTTAGGGGTCAACATGTTGATTTTATGCCCTTTTGTAGTACAAAATCTATTTCCTGGGAAACTCAAATATGGCCCACTTTATTGAGAACAGGTGCTTTGCCCAGACCAGTTCTCTGGTATCCTTATAATTCATTCTTGGTCTAGAAGATTTGAGCACACAAGTTTTAAAAGCAGATTTGTCCAGAGTGACGTATATGTACCAGACTTATGTTCATTTAATCTGCATCAGTGGCGATCAATGTAATTTAGAGAATGTTATTGGGAAATATCAACTGCTATTGTCAATTTGCATATCACTGAAGAATAATTTTGAGTGCATAAAGTTCTGAGAAGCAGATCATAAAATAAGAAGACCTGAATGAAATGCAGCACTAATTCAGCCTGAATTTTATGTTGTTCCATGTAAGTCCTTTTGATCAAATTTATCTCCCAACTGTGTGTCTGAAATGACTCACTCCCTTATTTATACACTTTTTGCTAGAGCAATAAATTATATAACTACATATCCAATGGACAGGTTTAACAGCACTAACATGAACAGAGTTCTGGAAAGTCTACGCCAATGGCATAATCAGACAGAGGGACACAATTACTGACAACAGAACACAGTACTGTTAGCTATATTTTTTAAAAACAACCATCGCCCACTTGCTTGGACCAGTTTCTTGGTCACATTTGACCCTGCAGGGGAGTTTCATTGGATATATCACAACGAAAGAGGCAACCCTTTCGATCCAGTTCAACAACAGAATAGATTTACATCTGTTCAGTTACAAAGTAAAGCAAATAAACAGGCTCATTCATTCTCTCTCACACACACTCTTTCACACACACACACACTTTGTCTCTCCCTCATTCTCCCCCCCCCTCCCCCCGGCAGCCCGCTACCTGTTTTATTACTGCTGTCATAGTCAACAGACACTCACAATCTCACACATGCACGCACGTATACTTACTCACTTAGTCTGTCATGCACTGTCTTTCTCAGACACAATCCAACTTTCTCTCTCTCTGTCTCTCTGGCATCCCTCTCATACACTCTCTCATTCACAGACACAGACACATACATACCATCTCATTCTCGTTCTTTCTTTCTTTCTTTCTTTGTCTCTCTCTCTCTCTCTCTCTGAAAACTCGTTGCCTGCTTCATTGCTATCATGGTTGACAGACACACGCGCACATACGCACAAACACTTACTCACACACAGACACACACTTTCCCTCCCTCTCCCGCGCCACCCCCTCTCTCTTTCTCTTTCTCTCTCTCTTTCTCTGGCTGGGAACCCGGTGCCTGCTACACTGCTGTTATGGTTGCTCTTAATGACAACACAATTGCACTGAGAAAACACGGGTTCTTCTGTCTTGGGCTCTGTGAAAACTGAGACCGATAATGCAGTGACGTAAAACCATTGGTGGCGAGAGCCGGGTGAGGGCAGAGATGTTAGGATGGAATGCTGGCAGCCCCTAGGAAATGCCAGATGGCATATCGAACTGGCTGAAGGATGCGATACATGTTGATGTTGTTGGTGGTGTTACTGTTATCAGTTTGTATTATTTTGTGTTACTTTATTTTATTTTATTTTATCATCAGATCGGCTGTGGCCAGTTTGCGTAAAATACAGTATCAGTGACATTTAAAAAGTCATACACACTCTTATTTTTTATTTATTTGTTTATTTATTTTTCACTTTTGTCAACTGCGCAGTTTGTGTGATAATACGTTTGAACAGTGTGCTTTGATTTGATTAAATACACACAATTAATGTCTACGTATGTGCCAGGCAGGCAATTTTGAATCAATCACTTAAGACTAAGATAGCAGGTACAGGGACATAAGTGGACAAGACACTCTAACCTTTGAAGTAGTCTGAGCTAATGTGATCATTGTCACGCTGGCTTTACTTTACTTTACTTGGATTTTTTTAAATCGTGCAATACGGTGAGGAAGAAGTTGACTTATAGACATATTTACCTTTAGATCTAACTTAAAAGTTCTGGAACAGTGATAAATATCGCTATAGAAACCGTGGTACGCCAACGGTTTCTTTTGAAAGCTTTAAGACGTAGTAATGCAAATCGAAAAAAACAGGGAAGTGAGGAAGGCAGAGAAATTGACTGGGGTAGGACTTTGGGTAACAGGAAGATCCACAGAGTGAGTAGAAAATAGAGGGATGACCAAACTGAATCCTTGACAAATGGAGAAGGAAGAAAGGGAGAGAATGAGAAAAAAGGAGGTGTGAAACAGAGAGTTGTAGAAATGTGGTTCTTAATTAAGAAGAGATGGGTGAAACTAGACAACCTGAACACTGATCTAGATCTATCTAGGAGGAAGAAGGATGGAACAGAAGAACCCGTATTTCTGTACGTACGAAAAACGAATGCAGGAAAAGCACCTCGTAGGCAGAAATCACAGCTTTGCAAATGAGATAATAAGGCCTTGGAATTTGAGTTCAACAGATAGAAAACCAAGATCTCTCAACGATTGAATTGAAGGCAGACTGAGAGTAATGTCTTTCCCAGCTTGAGGAGTCATCTGCTGTACAGACTGAAGAAATGAGAAGAAGAAGAAGAAGAATCCGCGGCAAAGCTCTGCAGAGCGCGACACCAAAGTTTTTCGAGATCAGCTAAACAATGTCAACTTGCCACGGCAGACAAACAATCAGATAAGCAGTCGGACAACAAGAAAAATGTGCTACGTATGAATGGTTGTGTGTGTGTGCGTGTGTCTATGTGTGTGTGTAAATGTGTGTGTGTGTGAGAGAGAGAGAGAGACGGAGAGAGGTCGAATAGATCACACTGGGCGGTAACTCAGCAGTACTGGACATACTGTAGATCATAGGATCTTTCACCTCTAAAATGCCTTTCCTGGACTGCTGATAACCTCGTTCCGGCAATTTTCCTTGTTCCTGAGATAAAATATCTGGAACACAGGTTATTTCATGTGCCTTCCTCTGTTTCCAGTTGCAAGTGGCTAATCTCTGTGAAATATGGAACCTTCTAGGTAAAAGAAAACTGAGTTGGCAAGAATAATAATAATAATAATAATAATAATAATAATATAATAATAATAACAATTACAATTGTACACAATAATAATAAGTGTGAAGAACTAGAAAAATAAATAGACGAAAAAAAATTGGAGTCTAATTTTATTAATTAAACATGACGGCATGGAGAGTTCAACGAACATTATACAGGAAGAGAAGAATTCACTGAGAGAGAGATGGAACTTCGATCAACTATCTACGTTAAATAATATGGTCTTTGTACAAAATCTTGGCGATATTCATACACGGTTAGTTTGTCTGAGTGCAGAGAAAGCCAGATAGAACTTGGCGGGAATGGAGAGCGACTGTAGGATTGCCATGTAGTTATACTGGCATGTTCTTCATGCTTAAACTTGGGTATCGGCGCATTTGAGTAAAATTGGGAAGGGTGGTTTGTGGGGAGGGGTGAGGGAGATAGTAAACTAATTAGGAAAAAAAGATGAAATTGGGCATACCGAAAAATAGATGGTCGGATGGATGCATGGACGGGTGGATAGATGGATGGGCGGATGGATGCACGATGGGTGGGTGGATAGATAGATGGATGGATAAATGGATGGACAGATAGATGGATGGATGGATGGATGGATGGATGGATGGATGGATGGACGGATGGATGGATGGACGGACGGACGGACGGACGGACGGATGGATGGATGGATCGATGGCTGGATGGGTGGATGGATGAATAAATGAAAGGATAGGTAGATAGATGGATGGATGGGTAGACGAACAGACGGACGGACCAAGGAACCGACGGATGGACGGTGGACAGACGGTTGAAGAAAAAAAATGAAAATTTGCAAGAGAAGACTTACATGTAATATGCAATTGAGATAGAATAAGAGAGAGACATGAGCAAAGTTAGTTTGGAACACATTGGTGTCATCATTTCAGGAGAGAACACACCTAATATCGACTGTCCTCAACTTTATAAATTATAGCCGGGGCGATACTATGGAGCGCTGGTCATTTTCTGAACTTTCGTATCCGAATGTAGTGCCTAGAATGCTTTCTTCATTTCCTTATTGTGATAGATGTATATGTATTTCATTTTCTGCTTCCTTTTCCGCTTTTTTTTTTTTAAATCTGCTTTTTCCACTTTTTTTTTGTACTCTGTTTTCTCTCAGCTTTCCATTTCGTCTTAGCTTTCTTCTTGTGTTTTTCCTCTGTTTTTCTGTTTGACCAGTATTCTATTCTTCATCATATGAGAATCACTTGTTATCATCTTTATCATATTCTTTATCTTGTTCTTCCTCTTCTTTATCCTTTTCTTCAACGTATTCTGCTTCTTCTTGTTCCTCTATTGTTCTTCTTTTTCATCTTCCCCTCCATCTTCTTCCTCATCTTTTTCTTCATTTGTTCTCCCTCTTCTTCATTTTCTTGTTCCTCTTCTTCTTCCTTTTCTATTCTCCTTTTTTTCTTCTTCTTGCTCTCGTTCTTCTTCATAATCTCTCGCTTCGTCGCCCCCTTCTTCATCACCTTTTTCTTCTCCGACGTCTGTTAAGTGGGCATGGATTCCTAGCCATGCCTTCACATCCCACTATAATATATCAACTGGCGGAATATAATTTGTTCTTCTCGTGAAAAAAATAGAACAAGATAAGAGATGTAGCAAAATGTGATTACACGCAATGATTTGACCTTCTTCGAAGTTCCGAATGTTGTAGGCTTTTCCGCCTTCAGCTGCCGCGCGTCTTAATCATATGGCCTTTGGAGATGTGTGATGCGAGAGACGTGAAAGATTTTTTTACAATGTAAGCTTATTGAATACATGTACAAAGCAATAAAAATTGATTGCATGTGTGTTGAGATGAAGTACAGGAAATCGAAAGGTAAGAATTTTATGCCACCTGGAGATGAGAAGATTTGGAGCGAAAATGATTCAGAGAATAAAAAAACGGAATGAAAAACGGAAAAGAAGAAAGAACGGAAGCGGGAGGGAAAAGAAAAAAAACGAAAATCACAAAAACTGAACAGAAAAAAGGCAGAGAGGAAATTTTCTGCCAGAAAAGGTTTAACACGATAAAAATGAGGAAATGATCATAAATAAGAGCAGAATGAAGTTAATGATTCTGGAAACATTGGTTGGGGATGTCTATGTTCAGTTCTTCTGTAACGTACATGTACTTTGTATCTTGACAAATCGCCTTTTTTTTTTTTAATTACAATTAAATTAAGCTTATTTTTCCACCTGCTCAAAGATAACTTTCCACAATATTGAAAGACAACCAATTGCACTAAAAGCATTTGCTCATTTGCTGAAACTGGAAGGGGGATTCGTTTTGACCAGTCCTGTTGCTTCCCTTTGCCAAACACAAAAGGTGTTGAAAAAGCAGTATAGTGCAGGAGGGAAAAAATCATTTTTGTTCTTGTCATTCGAAAGATTGGATCACAAATACGTTTGATGAAATTTCTACCATAAGGAGAAAAAAGTTTCCTTACACCATGTTTTTGTTTGTTTGTTTGTTTTTGTTTTGTTTCGAACAAAGAGCACACAGGTTTGTTTTTCTTTGTTTTTTCACACACTGCTTGTTCAACACCCTTTGTGTCTGGCAAAGAGAAGTGATAAGGCTGGTAAAAAAACAATCCCCATTATGTTCACTATGTAGCCTGTTTAAACACAGATAGCAAAGCTGAGTGATGATTTCTGGAAAAAGAGATTTCGGGGGAAGACGTTTTCTCAAAGATAAAATCTCTCCTACCCGCCCCTCACCGACCGATTTCGAAACTGTTTCTTTTTGCAGGCCGTGGTTATCAATGACCTCCCGTCAACACAGTTTTTTTTTTCATGCACTCCCGTGTGTTCTACTTCGCTATATTTAATCATTCATTCTATCTAAAGGATTTTTCTTTTCTGTTCTTGTTGTGGAAGGAACAAAAACAACAACAACAACAACAAAGAAACGGATGGAAGACTTAGTCACCAGAAGAATATAGTTTGGCTCTGCATTTTAGTTTCAAGACTCATTTGAGAGAGAGAGAGAGAGAGAGAGAGAGAGAAAAGAAAGAGGAGGGGGAGGATAGGAATAGGGGTGGGGAAGGAGAGAGATGCACATTGTCTTATATTTTTGTGAACACTCAGATATTATCTTTTCAGTCCCATTGTATCTATAATCAAACCGATTGAAAAAAAAACAACAACAACATGTTTCTGATATTCTTATGCGCTTACTTCTTATTGTGTAGCTCATTGGAAGAGAATGCTGAACACTTGAAAGATATCACATATTTTTGGAGAAAGAAACGCCATACAAAGATTATCTTGTTTTTGCTTGAGAGAACGAGCAAACAGAGTTATGGGCTAAGAATACAGATGTAGATCTATACTAAGTTGTTCTCTCTCTCTCTCCTTCTCTCTCTCTCTCTCTCATCTCTCTCTCGCTCCT
>JBCEWB010313491.1:0-22050 GCA_039654565.1 Peronia peronii | reverse complement strand
ATGAAACTGAAGGATACCTATCGACTTCTCAAAACTGGCTTTCAAGAAACACTGACGACTGATTTGACTGACCGAATACCGGCAAGTGGAAGTGTGTATAGTGTATGATTGAAAAGACAAAGCCCAAGCCATCCTCTGATACGGTTTATGGTGTACGGAGCCTTTCAGCCTCCTAGGGGGTGGCTATCTCGGCTGAATCCTTTGATACCGTGGTTGTGTGGCTATAAATAACGACAAAATAGTCTCACACATGCATGTAATAGGTATCACCCTCTCACGGTACATCATACTTGATTGGGGCCACGAGCGACGGGTGAGGTGTGAAACAGGGGATGGTGCATTATTTCAACATGCTTGCGCCTCAGGCCTTGCCCTCAGTTTCATACCGCTGGGCAATACAGCATATTGCGGGCGCTGGTACTTGACTCACTCACGGACGATTTCTTTGTCAGGGCCTGTTGTGTCATACTGCTGGGCAGTACAGCTGCGCGTGTACAGTAGGCCTACTTGACGCGCTCAGGGATGATTTGTTTGTCGGAGGGAACTGGTTCGGTACCTGAGTTTGGTACGATCGGGGCAAGAAAACCGTTCGTAATAAGCGTAGTTTTCATATCGGCCCATCATTTTATTTCTTTGTAAGCATAAGAAATTACATAGCAAAAAAAACGTTCCCAAAGATTCTTTCTTAATAACACAAGTTTCTTTTTATGCGTTTTTTTACTAACCGTGTTAGAGTGTATTTGGATATATACCAGTTTGCAGAATGCAAAATTGGTGCTGTATTCCTTGCATTCATGTATGGTAAGGTTTGGCATATAGGTTATTTGCCATTTGAAACTTCATTTCAATCTTTCTGTCATAAATATTGTTGCACTCAGCAAGTATTCCTCGTTTTCTAGATGATGTTAGAATCTAGGCAAAAAGTTTTGCTATGGTATAGGTCAGGCTAGCTCTAAAGGTTAGGCTAACATTGCTCTCAGTTATAAGTAAGAGTTTTGGCATGTTATTTTATTATATAGAATATACATCAGATTTCAGACATCTAATCATGTAAGAGCAGGTTGGTATAGCCTATCATAGCAAACTCAAATTCTTAACATCAACTGATTGTAAGCTTGATCCTTCCTTCCAAAGTGAGAATAGCTAAAATATATGTCCTGCCGTCTCTGCATGTGAGAATAATTCACTTACAAATGGCCATATCTCCAATTCATCGCATATAAGAACAGTTTGCATAACTACACTTGTGTCTGCCATCCGTTGCCCATAAGCTGAGAACAGTTAACTTACATATGCCCATATCATCACAACAGTCCATAATGCCAGAACTCCAGTTCCGAGGTCCCAGAGTCATGGTTGGTTGTTGGTTGATGATGGTGGTGTTGGTGGTGTAGGAGGTGTGGCCCATCTGTGGCATGGGGTAGGCACCAGGACCTGCCATACCAGGAGGTGAGGCCATAGTGGGCTGATTCATTACAGGGTCTCCAGCCGCTTGGTAATAGCCTGGGGGAGGCTGGCTGGATGCCTGCGGACAAACAACGTCCCATCTATAAGATGTTTTAATCATCTACACTCCAGTGTTACATATAAAAAAATTCAAAGAAATCATATTCTCATAAGAAAAAATTATGCCAGAATGCAATGAATGTCATAGGGCATTACTGTGAATTCCATATATATAAAACTGATTTCACTAAGGTTACTGAAATCCAGTATGAATCTAAACTAGTATTACTATGGTATTGTTTTGTTTGAGATTTACTGCCAACTCTAAAGGAATTACATGCACCTAAAGAGAGTGTTTTAACTGTTCCTTTGGGACATTCTCTAGGTCTTTTACTGATTTATAAATGAAATGTCTTGCAGCCAGTCGAAATGAGATGTAAGTCTGCTAGAACCGAGAAATCGGGCTTCGGATGTGATGTGGGGGGTCAGACCTCAAATTTTTTTTATTCCTGAAATCGAAAGTTCATTCATTTCTGAACAAAACAATAGCAGTCTGACCCTCGATTTATACATACTTCTTCATTAAAATTGGGTTTTTGTGAAGGTAGGTATGCAGATTTATACGTTCGATCGTTCATTTAAACTCAATTTTCTCAGAATTTCAGTCATTGCTGGGAGGTACCCCCTTGTCTCTTTAAACTGCAGTATCTCTGGCTAGAATAAAGCTAATTCAGAACTGTTTTCACCATCTGAAAAAGGATATGAAATAAGTTTTCACTTGTTACCGAAAATCCCATATGGTGAAAAATCGACATACGTCTCATTTTGACTGGCTATGAGACAAATGGTTTACCACAAGGATAGCAGCACCCTCACTTGATTTTATGAATTTGACTAGCCTGTTTTAACACTATCTTAGATACTAAAAGGTGATTGGTGGTAACTACATAATTTTCTAAGTGGACAACACATTCTTATATCTGTGATTTGGAGTGGCTGCATAAACATCCTTTGTACAAGTTCAAGACATCTGTAACGGGCTGTTACTATCTCTAGGCTCTGGCATGCATTTGGATGAGATTGCTGACATACTGCCCAGCGCTTTGACTGCAAATCTAGATTCAAAGCACATGTAATTCAGATCTCCTAGACCGGTGGTTCCAACGTTTTTGCGACCACTTACCCAAAAGCTTGAAACTCACGCGAAACCCTACTATCAGCAGCCTGCTTTACATCTTATTTTCTGTGATGGGGAAGGAACGAAATATTTAACCGAAAAAAAAAAAATGTATTCAAGAATCTGTAATTATTTATTAGCAAACTAATGTCATCTAATGACATTGAACCGCTGTAACACACTTTTTTTCCCTCACTGCAACAAACAAACAAAACAAAATATTTAAGAACATACAAAATAAATGTAATTGATGACTGGCAATTAATTTTACCCTAAGCCACCTCTAGCAAGACCAGGCAATCCCTCAGCCAAGGCTTCGCAACCCATAGGTTATGTGCTGTTCTAGATGTAATAGAGTCTATACTATAAATTTTAGAATCTAGAGCTGATGTTCTAGAATCTGAATGAAATCTAGATCCAATAGATTCTTTTGTGTCTGCCCTAACCCTAACCCGAAGAAAAAGGCTCGCAAAGCTATTTTGGAATCAAACGATGCCATGCGATCCTGCTGAGCTTATCCAGAGAACACTAGTTCACTCTGCCCTTTTCTTGGAGTAGTCTGTGCACATTGCCAGAACACATATTCTTTCCTATTTAACGATCCTCAGCACAACTGTGTCTGCCTGATGTGAATTAATTATCTAGTGTTGTAGGTCAAAATAATAAATGGAACATATGACAAGCTCCTTGTTTGAAACATTTTTTTGGAGGAATTTTTGTGAGGAATATGGAGGAGGCAAGAGAATAAGAGATTAAATGAGTAGATGGGTTTTCAAACAAGTGATTGAGTGAGTGAGTGAGTGAGTGAGTGAGTGAGTGAGTGAGTGGATGGGTGAGTGAATGGTGAGTGAATGCGTGAGTGAGTGAGTAAATGAGTGAGTGGGTGGGTGAGTGAGTGATTGAGTGAGTGAATGCGTGAGTGAGTGAGTGGGTGGGTGAGTGAGTGATTGAGTGAGTGAATGCGTGAGTGAGTGAATACAGGAATGAGTGAGTGAGTAAGTGAGTGAGTGGGTGGGTGAGTGATTGAGTGAGTGAATGCGTGAGTGAGTGAGTGAGTGAGTGAGAGATTGAGTAAAAGAGTGAGTGAGTGAATTCGTGAGTGAGTTGGTGAATCCGTGAGTGAGTGAGTCGGTGAATCCGTGAATGAATGAGTGATTGAGTGAGTGACTGACTGAGTGACTGAATGAGTGAGTGAATCCGTGAGTGAGTCGGTGAATCCGTGAGTGAGTGAGTGGACAGATGACTAAATGAAAGTGAATGGTGAATCAACACATAAATGCTATAAAAAATAATGAAGAAATTATCAAACAATGTCAAAACAAACATGAAGATACCTCATCTTCTGGCCTATATTGCTCATCAAACTTGGACATATTTAGCAGTTATGTTGTATTATTTCTGTGGACACAAAGCATATATGATATATTGTTACTGGGAGAAGAATTGTAACTGTCTGATCTGAAAGTCAAAGGCGAGTCAAAAACGTGAAGTAAAAATCAAGAGGGATGTCGTGCTCCGGACCGGGAGAAAACAAATAGAGGTAAAGCAGTGCAACGAGGTCACTCACTCGTGTGCCGTAAGAACTGTGATCGCGCAGACCACACGCTGGTGGGCTGAAACGATTACAGCCAGGGCTGGATTTAATTTCATACTCATTTTATTATTAACGATTACCCAGAACCAGGAAACTTTGGAAACGTTCAAATATGCCGTTTGCATTAAAAATTGTAGGGGGAAAAAACATACAATGTTAATTCTCATATCGTAAAATTCACGGATGTTTTCCTAGAAGTGCAAAATTTGTGCTAACACATTATCTGTTGTCATACTTTTAGCGGCCGGGTATGCTTTCATTGTTTCTGGTAGGCTACTAGATATGATGAACTCAGAGATTATAGCATATATTTAACATTGTGTCTAGAGCATTTAAAACTGGCCGTGGTCGCAAAAGTATTTAGAATCGACAGCTCTTCCCTCCTTGAATATTATCATTATTATATGAAACAGTATGAAGAACACGATATTCAATAAATAAAGTAAACTGATATATCACTGGCCAGATTTTTTAGCCCACTCGAATAGACGAGTGGATAGTATGATAAGTATATGAACAGACAAGTTTGCCCTCAATGTAGCTCTACTTTTTTTTGTTTTTCAGTGCAGAGCTGTCACTGTGATTAATACCAGTAAGGAAACAGGGATGGATTTCGATTACTTGTTCATGAATGGTAAGGCTCTGCTTTCGTCCCTTTCTTTAAAAATCAGAGTGTCGAGATAATAAATCAGTCAGTGACAAGTGCTCTTAAAGTAATTATATATAGTGATAAATTAACAGCATAAATTTATTAATATCAAACTGAAAAGATGTAGAGCTTCACAGACACATCGCTTTTCAAAACTAAACGAGGCAGGATACAAAATTGCACACTAGCACCAGTAGGACCTCAAATGTTACCGTTTTATGAATACATTCGTCAGACAGAATATATTATTTTTTTTCTGTACGTTTGGTGAAAACTGCATGTTTCTGCGTTCTTGTTTCTCCCGTAATCGTCAGTATGAGAGTAAATTCAACGCTAAGTATTATACATGCAGTTTCTGCCCACCAGCCCCGCCTTGTAACCACCGTGAGCGCGGTGCATTGCATAGCTGCTCTATTTGGGTCAATATGTTGTCTAAAACTACCGTCATTCCTAAACTCTGTGTAATGCATGAGCCCTTTCCAGGTTGAGTATATATGAATGTTGTTTATACATGTATAACCCAACTTCATGGCCGTGTAATTATAGTTTGGTGAAAGGTATCTCCTCACTCTCTCCGTCCCATTACTCTGGTTTTCAGTGGAAATGATCATGAAAGGATTAAAACCGGAATGGATTAAAGAAGGTCCCCCATGAAACAGCTGAAGTGCATAGATCAAAGAGCAGTTCTAAGCAGAGACTTAACCAGCAAATCATTGAAATTCACCACCGCTGACACATGAAATGTTGCCAGCTCTGTTGTCCCTGTCCCTGAATATTTCTGTCATGACATCTCTTTCTCTGTCTCTCTCTTTGATTCCGTCTCCCTCTCTCAATCTCTTTGTCCGTCTCTCTCTTCTCTATTTCTTTGTCTTTTTATCTCTCTTTCTTTTTCAATCTCTCTCTTTTCAGTTCTGGTCTCTCTCTCTCTCACCTCTCTTCTTTCTATTTCTCTTTCCATCTTTCTTTTTCCATTTCTCTCTCTTCCATCTCTCTTTCTTTTTCCACCGTTCATCTCTCTTTCATCTCTCTCTCTCTCTTTTCCATTTTAATCTTCTACTTCCACCTCTTTCTCTCTTTCCATTTCTTTTTTTCCCCATTTTCTCTCTTTTTTATCTCTTTCTTTCCATCTCTTATTTTCCCATTTTTCTGTTTTTCATCTCTCTTTCCATCCCTCTCTTTGTCATTTCTCTTTTTTCATCTCTCTTTCTTTCCATTTCTCTTTCCATCTTTCTCTCTCTCTCCTTTTTATCCCATGTCACCATAGGAAAGTGTTTTTCTACCCTTTTTGAACCACAGCGCATTTTTAAACTGAGAAAAAAAAATAAATCCCGCGGCAAAAAAAAACAGCAACCCAAAATGTTACAAAATGACACTCTGTATCTCTCAATTTATTTAAATAGCCTTTACATGTACACTCAGTGTGGAACTTGGGCCTCGGGAAAGAGCTGAGGGAATTAATTACTGTAGTCTCTAATTTTCCACAGTGTACTTGACGATGGCCCACATCACATTTGTATATCGTCACGACACAGTGGTTGAAAATCACAGCTACAGGATCCTTCATGCCTCTTCTCGAGTTTCTTCTCCTCTTGCTCCCTCTTTGTAGTCTCCTTCTATCTTTCGTCATATTGCCTCCCCCTCCCTCCTCTCTCTCGTTCTCTTCTTTTTCATCCCTACACATATTTTGCATTCCTACCTATTCTGCTTTTCTGTATTTCATTCAATGTTGCTCCTTCATACTCACTCTATCACTCTCTCCACTCCTCTCTCTCTCTTTCTTTCTATTTCTGTCCCTCTCTCTTACAAACTTCTGGCCCGATGTTGCCTAATGTGCACGACACAAGCGCCACTCCTTAGTTACATAAAGAATCATGACTCGGCGCGCACCTTGATTCATTTTTATTTCTATAATACCCGTCCTTCACATTCCGGCACACACTAAGACATGCATATTAGATTTCCTGACTTTGACAAAACGTCCTCTGGGGTTGCCGTGGCTATGTGATTTGGCGTGTGCTTCATGGTGAGAGGTCGGTAAGGTTAGTTGTAGCCGGGATCAACTCGCGAGTCCTCTCATTGCATTTTTTCATTGACTCAATGACCCTCTCGCTTCCTCTGAGTAGGAAATCCCGACGTCTAGCCTTCTCGGAAAAGGGCGAATATATTTCGGAGGTCAGGTGTATAAGTTGCGCACGTTAAAGAACCCTTGGCAGTCTTAATCGATGAAGAGTAGGCAGAGTGCCGCTGTCCGGGCAAAATTTCCAAATTCCTACCCAATAAAATTATTATGAGCAAAAACATTGACAGCCACTTAGAGCCGAGATAATCTTACTTTCTTAGGATTGAAAGGCTTTATGCACATTAGATTTCCTGATTTTGGGAAAACGCCCTTTTTCCCTAGAACTGTTTCGAGATCGATTTAGTTCGGCAACCTGACATATAATAATAAAAGACATATGGGATTAAATGAAGTTTTAAGAGAAGAAATTGGTGCGGCGTTTTTAAATGGGAAGTTGGCGAAATAAGGAAACGGTGACGAAACAGTGTTTTGTCCAAGTATTTTAACGCACGGATCACGTTTGTGACAGGGCAGGCCATGACAGTGGGGGCCTCCATCTTGGTCCCAGCACTGTGCCTTCACTTGACGGAGATCTAGACAAACTCTCAGCCTATTTCAATATTTCAAAGAAATCCTGCAAGTAGTACATCTTCCAGTCAACATGTTTGTGAAAGTTTAGCTTACCCCGTTTCTTGCTCAGTAATTTTCTTCAAAATAGCAACACACGGACTTGGACTGCTGAACAAACAAACAAATAAAAACAAGAAAAATAAAATAAACTTAAAATAGCACACACACACATATATAAAATAAAACTATTTAAAATAATAATAATAAAAACAAGAAGCCAATGGATATATTTAATGTGTCCGTACTGCAAATTATGACATAACTGTACAAACATCAAAGGACATGTAAGTCTGAGAAGTAGCCTAAGCATTAAGTTCTTCCCAAGGCCACAACAGCACTCACAGGGTTTTAAGTGAAAGAAACCTCCCTCTGGTAATCCGCCAAAACAACTAGAAACAGACAAAACTTAGCTCTTTGATCTTTGTTGTTCTCGCACATATCAGTAAGCCTACACAGACTTCAGATCTTAGCTAGATCTAGTTGTAAATATACCTGAAGTACTTAAGAAAATGAATCTATCACAACACAATTTTGCTGAGTCCTTTCGAATTGGCGGTATATATACAGCCTATCAAATTTTGTTTGCTCTAGAAGTGTCGAATAACGGCCGATTCAATCAAAGAATCGTTATACTTTGCATTGGATGAATAAATTCTCAAACAGAAGACAGTGTAGGTAATTGTAGCGTAACGTCTTACCTGAAGACGTAGTCTAACTTGTCGTATCCTAAACACGAATGTAATTAGAACACTAAAAATTCAAGCAGTTTCCAAAAACACTTTTCGGATTTTTAAATTAGTGAAGAATGTCTCCAGTGAATATGTCCTTGTTATTGAAATACCACTTTCTTGTATAATTATTTCGCTTTCAAATCTCACTTACCTGCGGGAAGAAGAGGAAGTAATCCAGGATTGGTGACCTCTTTCTGGCAGCTATTTTGATGTAATCCCAGTACAGTTACGTCCTCTCTACGCCTTCCAACCTCCTGGGGGCGGTTATCTCTTATCTCACGGGTCCAATGGGTGACTATCCGACCACGCAGCGAAGGGACACACACAGAAAGAACTGCACCGTACACACACGCTGTGTTTGCGACAGGAAGCAAGACTGCCGGGCTCCAGATATGAATCAGTAACAGCACCGGTTTACACACGGCCCCAGATTCACACACCTCTTGTCGCTCTTGTCAAATGCGAGAGGGTTTTCTTAATCTTCTATTTTAGCATTCATTTTTTCTGCTGCTCATGCTCAGAAAGACGCCGACGAAAAGGTTGGGTGGATTGAGGTACCGTGAAGTCATATTGTATCTTTCAGTCCAATCATATAAAAAAATAAATAAATAAATAAATAAAAATCAGTGGAGGGCAGGTGAGATTGAAGAAGAGCGGGGGAAGGGGGAGGTATCTTCTCTACGAATATTACAGGGAGCTCCTTTTCCTAAAACATGGAAAGATATACTGCAAACGAGCAATCAGGCTCCCGAGCATAAGATTCATGGCGTATTTGCCCGGTAGCATTCATAAAAAAGAAGAAAACGACTGAGAATAGACCTTTATATGCAAACCAAGGCAAGTAAATAAAAATCGGCTTAATAAAGTTTAGAATTGCCTTCAGAAACAGGGCTGAATTAACCATTCATTAAAATATAAGCAAATACGTATTCCATCTGGGGTAGGAGGGAGGAAGGCGGGGGCAGAACCACAGAACCGTCGCACTTTCTATCTTTAAACAAAAAAAAAATTTTAAAAATCAATTTTCTTGCACGGCTGTGCAGATCAATCAGAGCGTGAACTTTGCCGCCAAATAAGCTCCGCTGTTTAACATTTATATCCAAAGGAAGGCGATAAAGACACTATTGGTTGACAACTTAAGTAACAAAAAAAAAAAAAAAAAAATCCTGTCTCTGAAATGTATGTTCATGACATGTAAATCCATGGCTTTTGAGTATCTACGTACTGTATTCTAAATGCAAGCGGTTTATCGTCTATCTGTATTTGAATTTGAGAGATTTCTTGCCTTTTCCTGGCAGTGGTTATGGCTGATGAATTACTTTAATTCTTTTACTCTGCCTACTTTCCTTTCCTCTTTTTTTCTTTCTTTCTATCATTCTTTTGTTTCTTTCTTCGTTTCTTTGGTTGTAGTTGTTATTTTTGTTTGTTTCTTTAGGGGAATAACATACAGAAACCAAACAAATACTTCCGGGACTCGTTTGATTTTGTCACAACTGATTGATAAATTTATCGTGACTTATCAGACCTGTATATTTAATGGCCACTTCCTGGGTAGTATAAAGGACCCTAGTTCGACTTTGGAATTTCCCACTGATACGATACCGCGTGGGGCTAGGTTCAAGCCCTTCACATTATACATGTACATGTAGACCTAAATGATTGAGAAAGGACAGAATTGACACAAGGGGTCGCTGTGGCAATGTAGTTTGGCGTCTGCTTCATGATGAAAACACCTCGTCGATGAGGTTGTGGCCGGGATCGACTCGCGGGACTTCTATCAGGGGATGGAAGGACACGAAGATAAAAAAACCCTCATTTTTCTGGTTTCACTGTCTCAACGGTCCCCTAGCTTCCTCTGGGTAGGGAAGCCCGATATCTAGCCTTCTCGGATAAGGGCAAATGTATTTCGGAGGTCCCGCGTGTATGTAAAAGAACCCTTGGCAATTCAAGATCGATAAAGAGTAGGCAGAGTGCCGCTGTCCGGGCAAAATTTCCAAATTCCTACCCCCAAAAAAATTGTGAGCAAAAACAGTCAATCTCTTAGAGCCGAGATTATTCTACTTTCCTAGGACTGAAAGGCTTAAGGGGGAGGGGGGGGGGGGCATTGACACAACTGAGACAGATTAGCTGAGGAGCTGCTTCTCGATGAACTGGAATGCAATGGGGAGATGGAAAAGATTTAGAACCTGCTTGCTGCTTTGTTGTTGTTATTGTTTCAATGACCAACCGTTCTTCAGTAGCATAAAACCCTAGAGCTAAAAGAACGAACTCAAATAATTTAGGGCCTGAATTTTTTTTTTCGGCAGCCATAACCGTTGAAGGGTTAGGTCTGGCCAGACAAGGTTCTTGTCTACAACGTCCGCATAGACCGCACGGAAAATGTGCGGCAACCACTCACAGGAGATTGATAGGTGCAAAGAGACCACAACCTGCTGCATTGAATTACTATTTATTTAAAGCACTCCTATTTCACTATTTGGCTTGTCCTCAGCAAACTGACCGCTGTAGACCGCATTCAACCGCGTTTTGAGAATATATGTCGCAGTGGCTGTGACTTGTGAGGTAAGACGTCTCCTCCTCAGCCAAAAATTACGTCATGGGTTTGCAGTTCGAATCCTACTGGGAAATGGGAACAACTGGAAAACTAGACTCTGCTTTTTTTCCGGGACTCAACGATTCCATGGCTTTTCGGGTACGGAAACCTGATGTCTAGCCTTCTCAGATAAAGCAAATATATTTTTGAGTGAGTTCCCATGTGTACTGAGCACACACGTCAAAGAATCCTGGCAGTTAAAAATAGGATGAGGAGTAGACGGAGACACCACTGTCTAATTCTAAAAGTCTACTCACAAAAATTATTCTCATTAAACTGGTATGCACTTAAAACAGAGATAATACTACTTTCATATGATTAAAAGCCTATATAATACTAATACATGTAATAATAATAAAAAGAACAATATAAGCTTTATGATAAAGAAAAAAACTACTGCTGTAGATTTTCTGAGTGGTCTGTGCTGGCGCGGAGGACAAGAGCCCTCAGAGAGACAGGCTGGTGTGTTCTTTGTTCATGTGGCGATTTGAAAGTACAAACATGTAAAAAGAACCAGTTGATATCCATCTTCAGTGACAAAAATTGTAACTCTGAAACTAAAGAAGTACTCAAAGTTAACTCTACAGCTGCCAGGTCCCTGAACAGTGAAACTTTGATGGCTTAATAAATCTTTAGAATTCATTTCCACATGATCTACCCAACTGCAAGATAGACCGTTCTGATAATATCATTCTCCAATATGCAATGATTAACATAAGGTCATTCTTTTTCATTTATAGAAAAGAGGCATAGAAATACCTGTCAGATGTTGGCACATATAGGGTTAAACTAAGTGCCAGCTCACACTATACTCAGTCTAAAACAGCATCTTTCTACTCCTATTTAACTTTAACTCAGTGAAGAGCCAAACTTCGTAAGAAAGATTAAACTAATTCAAGAGAGAAGTTTGAGCTGAGTCATCTCATGCAAGAGAAAGTAAGCTAAATAGCACATTGCATTGAAATACTTTCCGCCACGCAATATACACGTATACTATAAATAATACGGTTTCTAATAGTATTCAGTCGGATTTTACTATTTTTTAAAATCTTTCTTGGGACTGATATTGAGTTCTTTTTTTTTTTTGAATGGCACATCGATTACAATTATGGTTACATTGAGCCAAGTTATTTGCTGATACTGTTTTGCTATTATTCATATTTTCATTATGAAAAAGATATTTGATGTCCTGCTCATTTGGAAGACGAAGGATAATAAGAAAGAAAAAAAAAAGGACTACATGTATTAGATAAGACAGGATGTACAAAAAGTACATGTAATACCTACTATGGATCAAAATATAGTGTAAGGGACATAAACCAAATCATATCTCAAAACGCTACATTGTATAATTACATATCTCCCTTGACTGCATTGCCATTTTGAAGAGATCCAGTTCAGTGCTGACAATATGTATAATTAGTGATTGGTTGTACGGACCATGACATTTCAACCTTCATGTTTTCAGTCTCTAACCAACACGGAAAACGTTTTTTAAGCCTTTCAGAGTCAAAAGAGACTGCTGGAGTGTCAAGGTCTGTATAATTACATGTAGTATTACAATTTCATAAATTCATTAATTTACTTTAATCCTTTGGCTGCCGGAGACAAATATATCTATATCCATATATATCCATTAGAAGATTTAGATATCACTTCATACTCCAAGATCCAGCAAGTGAACCTTTGCACAGGGAAAACATCAACACTGGGTAACCCTAATTTTGAAGTACTGTACACATCATCAATTTTAATGCAGGAGGACTAACAGAATGAATGTTCAAATAGCCTTGGCAGAGAAAGGGTTAAGAAATGACAAAATTTATGCCTAAAGACTAAAAGATATGATGACACATATCATGTTACAACACTATGCAATGCGCTGTTGCAAAAAGAACTCTAATTCAAAGTTTGATGAGAGAGTCTGTGATCATATTGACTCCTTGGCACATCTAAGGTTAGTCATGCAACATGTGGAATCCTACTTTTAACTCATTCCTTTAGCTTGTCTGGTTTTATTTCATCACAAAAAGACTAGGTAGTTTTATTAAATTTTATACCATATATACAATTCAAAGATACTAAATTTATAAAGCAAGAAGAAGCAAAAGAATGCTGCCGTTGATGTCGAACAGAAAACAACAACAAAAAAATACAGAAGTAGCATTGCAGATTTGACAGATCTTAATTTTTATTAAATTTTCCTCAAGTCAATTATTTAAATGTATGTTATGATTTGAATTACAAAGAAAAAATGGGACAGCTGTTCAATTTTCATTAAACTTTTCAGAAATACTGAAATATGCTGATATGGAACTGAAACAAGACACATCGCAAGACATATAACAGCTTGCTGTAAAATTGCTTCCACAGTAAATAAGATGATGATATCAAAATGAAAAACAAAAGAACAACAAAACAAAAAGAGAAAAGGGTATCAAATTACAGATGTACCTGATGTGGACTTCAACGATATGAAAATGAAAACTTGATAATTTGGATATTATATTAAAAATTTTATTAATTTTCTCAGAAAGCCAAAGTAAAACTCCAATGGCAAAAAGAGAGAGAAAAGCAGCATATAAATCTGACAGATCTAAGCTTTGTGTTAAATTTGTCTCACCAAGAATTACATGATCGTATGAAGCTGAGACCCCCCCCCCCCTCCCCAAAAGGAAAAAAAAAAAAGTGTGTAGAAGTAGCATTACAAATTTGGATTTTAAATCAACCCCTGTATTATGACTGACAAATACCGTACGTCACACATTAGAAGCCAAGATGCTGGTCTGACACATTGCGCATGTTACAAAAATACTTTATTTTGTGTCGACAGAGGACGTTATGATGTAAGCATTAATACTAGTGCTACATGCAGAGCTAGTCAAAAACAGATATATAATTGAGCTCTGTGATATGAGAACTCTGGAACAGTGTACATTTTCTCTATCAGAGTTAATAACAGATGACTGCAGACAATGATTCCCCAAAGTGAACGTTTTTCTTTCCTTGACTATGTTAATGGTAACACACAAGCAGGTGGTCTTCTGCACACAAGAAGCTGTATAAGTGCAAAGAAAGGCTTTTACAAATCAACAAGAAGTGATAGATCTATTCAATCAGTTACATATAAAACACAACATAAACTATTATCATTACAAGAATGACTCGTCCTTGGTAAATTAGGCCCATCATTGGTTGAGAAAATGTGATGTCACGATGGAGCTATATATCTCACGGACTAATTATCATCATGGTATAAAATGAAAAAACAAACAGGTAATGAATTGACATTCATGACATCAGCAAAAACGTATTCACAGCAGTGCACAATTAGAATATCCTTTGTTTTTTTTTGTTCAGCGACAATGAACATTACACTGTGTTGATTCCTTCCATTCCAGGCCACTGATTAAATACAGACTGTTCTCTCAAAAAGGTATTTTTCCTCCACTTTCTTATTTTCAAAAACATCTAGTTCATATTTTTTGCTAGTATATTATTTATTTCAACAAAGACCATCATGTTTTTAACACCACAAGGATTTCTTACGTTCAATGTTATTTCTTTGAATACAATCCCCTATATGTAAAACAGCCTATACTATTTATTCTCTGTCAAAGTTTAGTTATACACTACATCTGAAGTAGCTCTGGATAACCAAAACAATTGGAAGGAAAGGGCAGGAACAGAAATCTTTCTAGAATGCTTTTCATGTTATTTGTTTGCACAAACTAAATGAAGAAATGATTACATTTTGAGTATAAAGTAATGCAAAAAAAAAGTATAAAATATTTTAAAAAAAGAGAAAAATAAGAAAGAAAAAAACAAACACTTTAACATAAATAAATGACATGTGCATAAAATTTATATTAAAAAATACATGTATATAAAAGAAACAATATAAAATAACCACCTACAAAGATAGAGTGGAGGTCCTATGATTGTATCCTGCTCCCTGGAAAGGCGACAGTTTAGGAAAATATCAACAAGACATAAAAATTCAAGTTGTTTCTTTTTTTGTTTCATAATCCTGTTAACAAGCTGGTGCCCAAAATTCTCTTGATTGAGCATGTATGGATTTTTTTTTTTTCTGTGGAGATAATGAGGCAATCAGCTTGTCAATAACAAATGTGTTTTGCTAGGAATATCTATAACTTTCAAGGTAAACTTTCAAATAAACAAGCAAACTGTTGAAAATATCATCTTAATAAGACAGGCATCATTTGCAAAAGGCAACTTTATTCACCAGTTAAATTATTCTCCTTGTCAACTGAGAATGTTTTTAGCAAGCACTGTAAAGAAAAGAATGAAACAATTTCGGCTTTTCTCATTTGACATATACTCTTACAAAAATTTCCAAAATTTGTGTATGACAAAAGCGCATTTCTGCATTCATATTATTGTGTTGTTTTTTTTTTAAATTTAGAAATTTCAGTAGTCTATGTAAGAAACTGGAATGCCCTGAAGTATCTTTTTTTGTTTTTCTTTCTTCTCCAGAGTTCTGGTTCAAGTTCACTTTTCACCTGAAAGATAATTTGACTAATGAAGACAAACACTCATTCCACACCATCCCTTCAACTGTCTACATATTTTAAAATAATTTTGTTTTTCAGAGAATATTCATGTTAGAGAAGGCCACTCATGATTTATGATGCAGTGACGTTAACACTGGGCTTTCTGTCTTTAGACCACCCTGTTTGGAATGATCAACTGATTGGTCATCCGCAGCATCTTGATCTCCCTGGCCATCTGGCACATGACACATGGGCCACAGCATACCGTTGTACAGCAGTCGTCCATTACAGAGCCCTGGTAATAAAACATGAAACCTTACACAAAGCACTGACAGATGCTGCTAGATGGTCAGGGTTTCTAAAGATGTCTTTTCTCTATACTTACAAATGACAATTTATACTATAAGTTGATATGATATGAGGATCATATGACAACACTAAAACTTGGGAATAATGATATTCAATTGTTCACGATGTCAAACTGTTTTCAACAGAATCCCCACCCCCCACCCTCTATAACAGATGCTCAGGAGCATTGTCCGGTTATGTAAGAACTCTTATTTTAAAAAATTAAACACTGAAGTCTTCTATGCTAAGACTGGAAGTTTTCACAGGTACCAGGATGGTGATGTATTTAAAAAAAAAAAAAAAAAAAGGCTTTGAGTAAGCTAAATGCTGACAAGAAAAAAAAAACAAAAAAAAAACAACATGTGCCTAAGCAGTGTCATCATCAGGATCATCAACTATAACTACTGCCTAGGTTTAGATCTTTAGTTCGGGAATGATTGCCTTCTTGTATCAGTCTTTCTAAGCCCATTGCCATACTACTGATGTTTATGTCTGTGACACTTCGATATGTTTTTTTTCATCAAAAACTGACACAAACGCTCAACTGCATGTTATCGGGTGTCAGGAATTAAGGCTACAAATTTTGATCTTGATCCAGCTGCAGAACCCTAGTTCAATTCTCAACTGGAGTAGGCACAAATTTCTATCGAACTTCCAGCTTCACTACTGTGGTATGAGACTTGTGTCACATTAAAAAAATATGAAACTGCCATCAACTTGTGGACTCAGCGAAAGTTGGGAGTTGAATAGCCAAAATTAGAAAAGTCGTCAATGACCACAAAGTCAAATTTCTTTTACTAAAATCAAAAGTTTGACATCCCTTGTTCATAGTTCTAATTACTCTTGTTACAACTGATGTCTCGTTTTTCTGATTTAGAAAGAACTAATGAAAATTTAGGTCAATTATAAGGGAAAATAATATTTGTATGATTACTTTCCCTCTCGGTAAACACATGTAGGCAGCCCACGCGACAGTCCACATTTTGTTTATGATTGTTCTAGTTGATTATTGTTATATTTATTTTTTTTTTTTTGTTCATCATCTACACCATCATCTTGCACAGTGTCCTGTCAAATTAAATGGCAATATTACAAACTTATGCATATCTTGTTTTTTTTTTTTTTTAATTCTGTAAGACACAGCACCTTGCTGAATCATCTTCGGTCACCTCTCAGCGCCATCGTTTTCGATGTTTGCTGCCGCAGTCACTGTCCCCACAATCCTCCTCCAGTTATGATGGTCCCTGCTTTCCAGGTCAACTCAATCAACTTAAGTAACATCTTAGGTATGTCGATAATTCATCCTCTAAGTGTGAGTCTTACACAATACCCCACTCATAGCAAAACTTTATGCCACTGTGTTGACCCATCACGGTGTGAAAAGGGAGTTCATTCCACCTAGCTGGACCCCAGGTAGCAACCAACAAAATTTTGGTTCAGATTGTTTTTCTTTTCTTTGGTGAAAAAAAAAAAACCTTAGCTACTTCGATCACCAGCGCAGGCCTCACCCTGCTTAACCTGACCCAGTTTTGTATTTAAGAAAAAACAGTTTGGTATAAAAAAAAAACCCCATACCCATAAACATGGTATTAGACACTCAGATCATTGATTGTAACACAACATACTAGATAAGAGGCGGTAGAGAGGGAGAGTGATTTAGATGGGAGTTTGCAATTTCGGTAAGTGACTGAGGAGAAGAAATAAGGTCACCACACCATGTCAGTGACCTGGGGGAAGGGGCAGGATGGTTGTTGATCTAGATTGCATTACCACTGGACAACACAAGGAACTCACCACATGGCAGATCACATTTTCTGTGTTGTATATATGCAGTAATGGAAAGGTCAAATTGGTATGACTCACATGTTCCTTGTAATCCTTGTTTTGTGCATCATGAGAGTGCAAGGGGTATCTGTGTACATGTGCTGTATACCTGAATTGGTTAGCTCTAATAAATATTGTCTGCGAAAATATGTGCTCTGTCTACTTGATGAATACCTTATGACTTTCACCATTCATTTTTATGTATTTTTGTTTGTGAAACCAAGACTGTTGTGGATAATGAAATAATGGTCATTGAGATGAGACATGAAGTTCAGAAAAGCAAAAAAAAACAACAACAACAACAACAACAAAAATAATTAGAAGCACTGGACCTAGATCTAGATTACAGCTATATTTAACAAGTGCAGCATCCCATACAGTTTGATGTCTCTAAATCTCAAAACCCAGTTTTACTGGTCCCATCTATTATATGTGTCTACAGAATATCTTTTATGTCACGCTGCTGAAGAACCCAAACGCAATATACTCAATAATGACATCTTGATTTTTTTCAGCCTAAAGATAGTTATAAAACCACGGGGCACTAAAGGCATGTAACTACACTGACAGCCATTCTAGCTTGGCACCTGGTTAGCTGGACAAAATGTTCTTTCTTTGTGAGGCTGAGCTATCCCGAGTGTCATGTACGAGAAATTTCTGTACAAATTATTAAGATGAGAACTGCTATTTTATGAGCAGTATTCCACCCCAGTTAAAATGGATACCAGCATTGTCAGAAGCTAAGTGGAAGTCCACAGATAAAAAACTCCAATTGCAGACCATGGTATACTTTACACGAGTGAAAGAATTCTTTGATATAGAAGGCATAATAGGCAGGACAGAAAGCCATGGAGATCATATCTAAAGGACTTTTGCTCTCTAGTAATTAAAGAAATTAATAATGATGACTCCATCTCCTCTGAGTTCCTTAAGGCCATGCATCCATTACTGGTGTTGATCAGCTATAAGCTTGAATCATATGTAAATGAGCCAGTTTTCATCAGTCAGTGACTTGTCTTGCCTGACTATGCAATTTTCCTGGGTACATGACTTTTAGTCAGCTACTTAAGCGACAAACAGAAGTATGCTCCTGTCACAAGGAGCAACCATGAAGTTAATTGCTTTTTTATTGCCCTCTACACAATAGCTACCTGCCCACTGGCAAGACCCTGTAATTTGGCACCTTAAGCGGGCTTGATCAGGCAAGTGTTTTTTGGTTTAAGCAGGACTGAATAAAATTTCATTTAGTTTTTGGTTCGCATCACGATTGGCTTGTTTGCATTAGAAGCTTATCATCAAAACTTTTACTACAGGAAGGTGCATTATTTTCTGCATCTGTGGATGTTTGTGTCAAGCTAAAGATCGATCGGTAAGTAATTCAACTTTCTTGTAGAATATCATGAAAGATTGTCAACTAGAAAAAATTTTATAATTGAAATTTTCACAAAAATGTCTGTAACAAGAGTAAACGTCGGTGAGTAGGAAGTGCTCTGCAACAGGGTGCAAAAATAGTTGATGGATACAGCGTTTGTGATGTCATGTGAATTTTTCAAAAACTCCACTTCGTAAACTTGTGATGCACTGTTCCATTGCCATAAAAAGGTACCCTTCCATGATCTTGTTCTATGCTCAGTTGAAAATACTCTTGCAAAATATTCAATGTTGCAGAACTGTTGCAGATGCCACTTTCCTTCTCTTTACTGTGGTTTTGCATGTTAATTGAGTATATAAATCTTGAAGTTTTTTTTTATCACTGCACAATGCAGATGAGTTAAATATTTTGAAAATACCTTTACAAACAAATGCAGTGATAAAAAGTATCCTCTTCATATTTCAGATAAACAATGGATTTACAAATGAGCAAGCCCACAAAGAAAAGATTAGCAGATTATGCCGAGTTTGCGGTGTGAGGGCTCAGAGCCCAGAGAAGTGTTAAACTATGCTTTGATTTTCAAGGCGGGATACATCTGTATTTTGGAATTAACATTACAGAAGATCTATCATATCATTTAAAAAGTTTGTGCTTAAATGTTGCAGGAGAATTTTAAATCTGAAAGTGTCAGGTTCAGTTACTCAGTTCGTGAATGCTTCGAAATTAAAACATGAAAGGCAGCATATGTTGTGCCCTTTTGATGGCAGTCAATCAAGGATTGCACTGTGTGTTCATGGTATGATTCATTTTGAACAAAGTGCAGGAAGTTGAGATATGCCAACCTGGGTTAGTCCATCAAATCCATCCTCCCCACAATCAAACATCATGATTGCACCAGATTCACCCTCAGCTGGAGACACTGTTATGCTGGCTTGTAAAATGATGTAAGGATTCCAATTCTAAAATTTTTGACTTCCATTTATCAATTTTATTTATTCAATAACATTTAATTTAGTTGCCTAGGGTGTTAAATACAGCCCAATAACAAAATGACACGGCAAAAGAAGCAGTACTATTGGTCCCTTTCGCCGATTGTCACACTTTTCCTCTGACACTGATGACCTAATCTAGTGCTATAATTGCTTTGCTGCAACCCACTTCAAACACTGGGATTAGCAAGTCATGGCCTGGCTGCAAGTACAGTGGTTTCAGCAGTGGCACTGACTGATAAATGATGCTTACTCTAGCATATAAATCCATAATACAGCACTATCACATTCACCTTACACTTGGCATGTGCCGTAACACTTCACAATGTCATAACCAGTAACAGTAGCATTTGTTGCTGTTGTTTTTGCATTTCTGTAGAATCTATGGTAGACGTTTCACATGATACTGATTCAGATATGTATATTTATTATATAAATACTGTATGAATCAGACACAAAGCTCCATGTCATAACTGTATTCTCTACTTTAAAAATAGCAAAACTAAATGGTAAATTTGTTTGTCAGACCATAACAGTACAATTGGATACTTTGTACAATGTGAATTTTAGAGGGAGAGAAGAGAGAGAAGAGAGAGAGAAAGTGCGAGAGAGAGAGAGAGAATATAACATACCAGGAAAATAAAATATGCAAACAAGATTACTTCATTTGTCTGTTCTTTACAGTAGTAAAATGTAAACAAATAGTCGCTTATAATCCACTTTCGCATATCACAAAAAAATATATGCTAGCACAGATAGTTCGTTTACACTCCAAGCTTTTGGTGGTAACAAGTAATGCTAAAATGGAACATTTGTGCATCCAATTTTCTATTGCTCAGAAAGTAAATGAACTATTTCTACCGTCTTGGTACTTAAAACTGATCCATAGATGTCAAAAAATAGCTGAGAGTGCTGCACAGGTGAAACGATAATCCATTCCAAAAGCTATTATCCTTCTATAAAACTTAAAACTGGTGATTTTTTAGAGTATGCACTACAACTACAAGGGTATGTAAAAAACTAATATGTCAAAAAGCCGCCACCTTTTGTCTTGAGCAGTGTTAATTGACACAATCTGCCTCAGTTATATATACTTTTTTGCAACTGGGTTAAAATTTATGCCCGTGGAGAAGAGTTTTCACATCCTAAACATTTAAATAGGGCTCTTCTTGGCCTTTCTAAGCATACCTTATACTGATGTGTTTAATCCCTTCATAAAATCATATTTGTACATTAAAATAGGCAAAAAAATTTAAAAGTTGCTGACCAGACAATGATACTTGATAGGAGACAACTATTTCACCTGTAGACTGGCAGGTACAATGGGCTGGTCATACCTGAATGTATTTCACGCCTCTCGGCAACCACCCTAAAATCTAACACCAAATTTTATTACCACCAGTTGGAAACTTCGTGTCTGCTCAGAAACAGATGTGCTGTCCTGGGAGGAAATTTGAAGCTGTAAATACTTTAAAGACATTATTGCTTCGTTCTTTTCACTAGTTTGTGGCACAAAACGCCCAAATTATTTAATCATAGCAGCTGTCCTAGAAATCCTGTTGCATGTGTACCTGTGTTTACAACTACATCTGGCACATACTTGGGCACTATCTACCCAAGGCCAGACCCTGATACTAACACATGGCTCACAGAAGAGGCTCGATTCACAGAGCGCTTGGGCCATGCACCTCTTGCTGCAAACAGTATAGATCTCTGTACTTTTATGGATAATTAAACATCTCTTGATGGTGATGTGTTTGATTAGTGTATGTTGTGTGTATTGCTCGTGTGTATGTGTGTGTTCAAGAGCGAGAAAGAGAGAGAGAGAGAGTTTCTCAATGTTTTATCTTCTGATTCTCCTGCTCCCCCCCCCCCCACACACACACACACAAACAATCACCCACTGGAATAGCTATACATAGGCAGTTCAATGAAAAAATTCAAAGTTCACCAATGATCTTGAAACTATGCTCAGAACAACAGTCTTGATCCCCTGATTACAAAGCTTTTTGAATTTTTAAAATATCTCTATTTGTTACAAAGTTACGATTTTTTTTCTGTATTTATTTTTGGCTTAATTTTAGCACTAAGGACTGTGACAGGATTCTCATAAAATTACACGTC